>JAODAL010002171.1:0-203766 GCA_025379985.1 Phyllomedusa bahiana | reverse complement strand
AACCGATTAGTATAAACATTGAGGCCTACAAAGGTTGAAATCCCCCACACATATTAACCCCTTTCTATATAACAATTGCATAACAAACCAAAACAAATCGAGAGTGTTGGGTATAAAAGTCACAATTTTATTATATAACAATTTCTAAATCCAGTGCAAAAGAGTATATTGTGTGTACGTGAAAATCCAAAAGAAAACGGAGAGGCACAAAAAACACACACCAAGGGAAAGTGGTCTATATGTAATATGATATATATAAATATATTAATAGGTAAATGACCATGATCAAACACCAGCATCAAGGTAACTACACTAGTAGTACCATCCTATAAGTATGTGGTAGCATAGTAATGAACGTCATCAGTCCCAAATAAGGTGGAAAAGGTGCCGTGTCTGATCTTACCCTGGTGGGCTGTTGTCCTCCCGTACCCCTGGTAAGTATATAGTTTTATGGCAAAAATAAAAAATAAACACTGATACTCACCTTGGCTTACCTGCTTCCCGGCCGAGCACGCTCGTCTTCTATCCGAGGAGCTTCCCGGGCTGGTGGGCGTGATGACGTCATGCCGCCAGCGCCGGGACGCTCCTCCGTCAGCTCCTGGGCCCGCACAGAGTTATTAATGTGTGCGCCCAGGAGAGGCAGCGGCGCGGTGAGCGGAGTTCATCGCGTCGCTGCCTAATTCACCAGCAATAGTAGCGCTGACGGCCCGCGGCGGCCTCTCAGCAATACCCGGCCGCGGCGGCCTCTCAGCAATACCCGGCCGCGGCAGCTGTCAGCGCTACTATTAGCACACCTGGGCATCGTACGCCACGGACCGTACTTTGCCCAGGTCTGCTCTAATCTGTACTAATGAGGCGCAAACACCCTCACACAGCTGCCTGCAGATGGCCATCTGGTATGGCTCTTATTCCCAGTCATATTAATAGGCTCAGTAACTCAGATGTGGCTTGAGGAGTGAGACCTCCAATAGCAAGCTTAGGGTCCTAACTCCATTCCAGTGAGTTTATATGAATATACATGTATTTCAGTAGAGTGACCAAGATGAATAAATCTCCAAACACCTTCATGGTGCCTTTTCCTAGTGAGGAACGTTACCCCTTTTGAGGTATTTCAGAGCCTCTCCGCCTGCGACCAATATTCTACTCTACACTACTGAGGAACAAACACCCTGAAACAGCTGTCTGCAGATGGCTATTTGCTATTGCTCTTATTCCCATTCATATTACAAGGCTCATTAGGTCGGATGTGACTTGAGGAACATAACATCCAATAGGTGGTACAGAGTCCTAGCTCTTATCCATAGCTCACTCAGCCAACCAATACTCTACTCTGCACTGATGAGTGGAAAACAACCTGAAACCACTGTTTGGAGATGGCTATCTGCTATGCTGCTTATTCTCTGTCATGTTACAAAGCTCATTAGGTCGGATGTGACTTGAGGAATGCAACATCCAAATAGGTGGCATTAGGTCTTAGATCTGATCTATCACTCACTCAGCCAACCAATACTTTACTCTGCACTGATGATGAGCAAACACCCTGAAACAGCTGTCTGCAGATGGCTATATGATATGCCTCTTATACCCAGTCATCTTACAAGGCTCATTAGGTTGGATGTGACTTGAGGAACACAAGATCCAATAGATGCCTTTGGGTATCAGCTCTTATCCATAGCTCACTCAGCCAACCAATATTCTACTCTGCACTAATGATGAGAAAACAACCTAAAACAGCTGCCTGCAGATGGCTATCAGGTATGACTCTTATTTCCAGTCATTTTAAACGGCTCAGTAAGTCATATATGACTTGAGGAATGAGACATCCAATAGGTGGCATAGGGTCCTAGTTCTTTTCCCATAGGCTTATACAAATATATTTGTATTTCAGTGGAGCAACCAAGGTGTTTAAGTCACCACACACCTGCATTGTTCCTCTTCCTAATGAGGAAGTTACTATTTTGAGCTATGGCTAGATTAAATACAGTAAATTGGATATGACTTGAGAAACGCAACATCCAATCGGTGGCATAGAGTCTTAGCTCTATTCCTATGAGCTTATATGAATATACATATATTTTGGTGGAGCAACTAAGGCATGTAAGTCTCCTCACACCTACATGGTGTCTCTCTCTAATAATGAACGTTACCCCTTTTGAGATATAACACATGCCTGTTATTTAACCTTGCCCATACACTTTAAATAGCTGTTGTCATCATTCAAGCCACCATGTTTTCTAAATGAGGAGTGTAACCTGCTGACAGACAACTCTGGTGACCACTTACCATCCCTGACGACAAGAGGATCGGATATGTTGAAATCGAAGGCAAGATCTCCACTACTCCTGTCATGTCTGTTGCCTCTCTCACAAAGGCCAAATGGCTCCGAGTCACCAATGGGAATCAAGGCTCAGCCAACCATCTCCTATGTTGGGACTCAGTCTCAGTCTTCAAGGCAGGAGCTTCTCTGGGCCAGGAAACCTCAGTCTGTTGTCACTGCCTCACATAACACATTACATGCCATGTGGTGGGAACCTGTGTGTTTTTCATGTGAGCACATAAGTTTGTCCACAGCTTGGTCACACAACTCATCCACCAATCACCACTGTCTACGAGGCCCACCATGTTATTCCCACCTGACTACATAATGGCAGCCCTGGTGCACAAGAACCTGTAACAGGAGATGCATGGCTAAAATCAAACATAACATTGCACCTTTCTTAGTTTAATAACTTTGCAGATGACTTTCCAGAAGGCAACATTCAGTCCAGTGTGGGTCCCTATGGCTCACCAGCGGAGATAATTCCCACCAGTGGAGTTTATTCTGTGGCCGCACCCTACAGCTGCTCTACATGACTGTCCATGCCTCTTATAGTCTACCTTTTACATTTTGCCTTTTTTCTCTGCCTTCCTTCCTCTCCTGAAGATGCATATGCCTTTGAAAAGCAATATGAGGTCTGCCGTGTTCCCACCAGGGGCTTTTCCTGTTCCCCTGTGAGTAAGTGGAAACTTAATTCATTCTCCATTGGGTTCTTATACAGCTCTTTGGTTTCTCTACACCACCCTCCTTACATAATACTTTCAGGGTAGTAGTGACCCCTTTACTGGTCCATCAGTGTCGGACTAGGGTGCCTGGGGCCCACCAGTGTAGTTGATTATTGGGGGGCCCACTGGTTGAGCTAATTCTTGGGGCCTACTAATCTACTTTACACGATTACAGCAAATGTCTCTTACACTCTGTTTCTTGCACTCTGCCTCTCTTTTTCCCCTGCCTTTCTCCTTGAAAAGCAGCCCATTGGCCCACCATGCCTTGGGGCCCACCGGGGTATCACCTACTCCCCTGTGGACCAGTCTGAGCCTGTGGTCTACTATTAAAGCGTACAGGTTGAACATATGGTAAAGCCATTCCTATAGTCTTGCTCCTATTACCTAACTACGGTTCCACTGTAATGTTTGGCTCAAACTGCTGTAAAAAGCTGCTAAAAAGTACCACAATCAAAGCTGTTCAAACAGCATCATACTGGGATATCAGAACTGAAGTCTGTACTGACAAGTAGTACAATCTATGGAAGATTTTTCTTTACTTGAATGGCAAACAGCTGCAATAGCTAGCATAGCCACTTTGAAAAGTACAGGATATGCAAGTGTGAGCACATGAAGCAACCAAGCACCATGACCCCTTCAAAAAGTTGATAAGTTGGGCTGCTGAGAGTCAGACCCCCACTGATCCAATATCGATGACCAGTCCGAAGAATTCAACCTCATAGATCTACTTTTGAGTGTCAGAGGTCAGTGTTAGATGAAAGAATGGAGCTGTATGCCATTCAGAATCATATGTTTGAGCCATGGGCCATGCTTATGGTTCCTCTGTCCATAGCCTGCTGCCAAGGACTCTCCTTTCCCATACAGACTGCTGCTCATGGTCCCCTTTCTCAAATACACTGGTGATTATGGGCACCCTTCTCTTATTTAAACTGCTCCTCATGGACCCCATTCTTTCACATAGACTTCTGCTCTTAGCACCCCCTCTCTTATAGAGGCTTCTCATGGTCCCCTCTTCCTCACACAGACTGCTGCACATACCTCCCTCTCTCATGTAGACTACTGCTTATAGTCCATCTCCCATACATAGACTACTGTTTATGGCCTCCTCTCTAAAATAGACTGTTGCTCATGGCATCCCTTCTAAAACCTAGATATCAGCTCATGTCCCTATACTTTATACACTGCTCCCTTTCACAGCCTATCTCAAATAAAATGCAGTTTATAGCGCCCCTCCTTTGAACATAGACTCCTTCCTATGTTCCCCCATTGTCACATACATAAACTACTGAACATAGCCACCCCTTACACGAAGCCTGCTGCCTATGCCCCCCCACCCCCCTTTTTCACACAAACTTCTGCTCCTGGCTTTCCCTCTCTCAAAAAGATTATGGCTTGTGGTCCCTCTCTAATAGATAAACTACTGTTGCTGGACTCCTCTCTTACATAGACTGCTGCTCATGGCCTCTCCTACCCTCACAAAGACTGCTTCTCATGGTGCCCCTCACACACAGACTGCTGCTTACAGCCCTTTATTTTAAAGACTGCTCTGTGATTTCACCATGTCTCACATAAACTGCTGCTCATGCCCCCCCTCTCTCACACAAATTTCTGCTTATGGCCCCTTCCCAAACTGCTGATGCCGCTCTCTCTTACACACACTAATGCTCATGGCCTCCCTTCTCTCAAACGCAGACTACTACTCATAGACTTCTGTTTCTTATAGACTACTGCTCATGGCCCCCTCACACACATAAATTGTTACTCATAGCCCCTTTGTCGTATATAGACTGATGCTCCTGAGGCCACCTCTTTCATGTAGACTGCTGCTTATGTCCTTCCTTGTCTCAAATAGCCTGCTACTCATTGCTTCCCTCTCTCACATACACTGCTCATGCTCACTCTTTCTCGTATAAACTACTGCTCATGGCCTCCTATCTCACATAGACTGTTGCTCATAATCCCTTCCCGTCACACAGACTGTCGCTCATGATCCACTCTCCAAATTGAATTCCTGCCCTTAGGCACCTTTAAACAAATACCTGGTCATGGTCCTTTATGCTAACATAGACTGCTGCTCACGGTCCCCCTCTTTCACATGTACAATTTATAATGGCCCCATTTCACATAGACTGCTGCTCATGGTCCCCCTCTAACACATATACAATTGATTATGGCCCCTTTAACATAAACTGCTGCTCATGGACCTCCTCTCCTACATACCCTGCTGCTCATGCCCCCCTATCTCACATAGACTGGTGCTCATTACCCCATCTTAAACTTGAATTACTGCCCTTAGCATAGAGAACCATGACCAGACAATTTTTTTGAAAGGGGGGCTAAGATAGACTATGCTGCTCATAGTCCCCCTCTTTCATAGACTGTTGCTCCTCATCCCTCTCTGCCACATCGACTGCTGCTCATGGACCTCCTCTCTTACAGATCCTGCTGTTCATGGACCTCCTCTCTTAAATAACCTGCTGTTCATGGACCTCCTCTCTTACATACCCTGCTGCTCATGGACCTCCTCTCTTACATACCCTGCTGCTCATGGACCTCCTCTCTTACATACCCTGCTGCTCATGGCTCCACTATCTTTCATAGACTGTTGCTCCTCACCCCTCTATGCCACATAGACTACTGCTCATGGACCTCCTCTCTTACATACCCTGCTGCTCATGGACCTCCTCTCTTACATACCCTGCTGCTCATGGACCTCCTCTCTTACATACCCTGCTGCTCATGGACCTCCTCTCTTACATATCCTGCTGCTCATGGACCTCCTCTCTTACATACCCTGCTGCTCATGGACCTCCTCTCTTACATACCCTGCTGCTCATGGCTCCACTATCTTATATAGACTGTTGCTCCTCACCCCTCTCTGCCACAGACTGATGCTCATGGACCTCCTCTCTTACCTACCCTGCTGCTCATGGACCTCCTCTCTTACAGACCCTGCTGCTCATGGACCTCCTCTCTTTCAGACCCTGCTGCTCATGGACCTCCTCTCTTAGAGACCCTGCTGCTCATGGACCTCCTCTCTTACATACCCTGCTGCTCATGGACCTCCTCCCTTACCTACCCTGCTGCTCATGGACCTCCTCTCTTACAGAGCCTGCTGCTCATGGACCTCATCTCTTACAGACCCTGCTGCTCATGGACCTCCTCTCTTACAGACCCTGCTGCTCATGGACCTCCTCTCTTTCAGACCCTGCTGCTCATGGACCTCCTCTCTTATAGACCCTGCTGCTCATGGACCTCCTCCCTTACATACCCTGCTGCTCATGGACCTCCTCCCTTACCTACCCTGCTGCTCATGGACCTCCTCCCTTACCTACCCTGCTGCTCATGGACCTCCTCCCTTACCTACCCTGCTGCTCATGGACCTCCTCTCTCTTATAGACCCTGCTGCTCATCTCTTATAGACCCTGCTGCTCATGGACCTCCTCCCTTACATACCCTGCTGCTCATGGACCTCCTCCCTTACCTACCCTGCTGCTCATGGACCTCCTCTCTTACATACCCTGCTGCTCATGGACCTCCTCTCTTACCAACCTGTGCTTTATGGACCTCCTCTCTTACATACCCTTGCTCAGGCCCCCTCCTTACATCCCCCTGCGCTCAGGCCCACTTCTTTCATGACTGTTGCCCTCCCCCCTCTATGCCACATAGCTACGCCGGGCCCCCCACGATTTTAATACTTGGGCTCCTCATCCCTCTCTGCCATATAGACTGCTGCTTCCCCCATTGAACATGTGCAATTTATAATTATAGTGACAGAGGCATCTTTGGGCTTCTCAGCCACTAGACCTAGGTCGGAGTGCCACTCCTATTACCATAGCTAGCCTTATATTGACGTCACGTTTCGATGCCTACATGCTTTTGGCCACATTAGGAAGGGCTGTAGTATAGTTCATGAAGAAGGGAACATATATGACTCCATTGTAATCAGGCTAAATCATGGAAGATGATTAAATACAACAAAGTTTTGCTTTTGCATCAGGCGCATTAGATAACATATTCCCAAAAGAGCAAAAAGGTTATTTTCTATTTTGTACTACAAATACATGTTAGACGGCAAACTATAAAAACAGCCCCAAATTATCCTACCCCCTTAGGGGGTAACGTCGATATTTAATATTTGTTTTTGATCAGCCCTTAGAGACTTCTTTGAAGTTTTCCAAGACAAAATGTTTTTCCCCCGGTTAACCTTTAGGGGGTGCGAGGAAAAGTGACATATTAAAGAAATTCAAGTATGAGTAGCAAATGATTTACCGATGGCAAAGTAATTTTTAAGTGTGAAAGTTCAATTTCACAGCAAACTTGAACAAGACAGCAGTAACAAAAATGGGTTAGCTGACCAAACAGTTAAAGTGAAGAACGGACACTTGCTTTATAATGTGGAAATGGATTTGCGGGGGCCACTTTGATCCAAAAAAAGTTAAAAATTGAATGTTCTTCAATCTGCCTTTCATAGGTTGGCGCTGTTCTCTGTAAAAAATATTCAAAAATTCCTATATAAAAGTGATTGGATTTAATCTGGGGGAAAAAAGGGGAAATAAAGACTATTCCTATCATTGTGTTCTGTTTTTTGCTTCATTGCAGACTTGGAGCAGTTGTCTCCTGTTTGTGTACCCTAGGTTATAGACCACTTCTCTCTGCTCTAGCAACTGTCAGGCTGGTGCTGTCACTCCCTGCTCCGTCTTATTAGCAGGATGGAGCATCTCAGTCTCTGATCTTCACTTTGTACCATCCTGTCAGGTCTGCAGAGCACATAGCTGTGTATTTACATACAAAGAAAACAGTGTTCTTGGCCGCATGCAAGCTTCTCTCTCACTAGAAGCTTCCTCACCTGGCAAATACAGCTCTGCTAGCTCATATTTATAGACAAACATTCTACTTAGACTGTGTCATTGTTTTTTTTACCCCCCTTTCCATCCCGTGTCCCTTTAACGGGCAAGCTAGGAGTAAAAGCTAGAAGACTGAAATGTCAGTCACTCTTACTCCCCCCTACAGCCTACAGAAGAGACTGTGAAGAGTGAAAACACCCAGATGAAAAAAAAAAAAACCTTTTAAATTGAACCCAAAAATGTTTCCCTAACCCCACATTACCTTTGAGTACAGGTGGCTTAGAGTATGGGCAGTGTGGTGAGCTCCAAGGCTCCACGGTTCCCAGAAAACCGGTGAATATCAGACTGGCACACCAGAGGATACATTAGTTGGCCCTAGCACCAATTCCATACTGGAACCGTAATTGCAAGCTATATTTTAGCATGGAGTTGTATAGTTTGCGTGTTGCTGTATTGATGAATCAGAGGAGCAATATAGAATTCAAGCCTGGTGCTGGATGGGTAAGCATTGGTCTGTCAGCTAGGAATCGGAGAGCTGAAATGTCACTCACTGCTGTAGAACTGCCCACAGCCTGAACTGGAAGTGGGAACCGAAGCTGAAATTACCACCAAGGTTGGCGGGGAGGGAGCTGATTCTGTAGAACTCCCCACCTTAAGCGGGAAGTTGGACCCAGAAGCTGTAGTACCCCCCACAGCCTTAACGGGAAAGTGGAAGGCCTAAAACATGACCCCCATAGTCTGAGCAGAAAGGGGAACCCTGAATTTTGGCCTGCCCTCGCCAAAACAGGAAGTGGAAGCTGAAGTGTGTACCCACCCACTTCTGAGAAAAGGGAAAGTGGGAGCCTAAAGCTGTAGTACCACCCACCCCTTAACGGGAAAGGGGAAGCCTGAAGTTGGGAGACCCCCCCTCGCCTAAACAGCAAGTGAACCCGAAGCTTAGTCCCAAAACCCACAGTCTGAGCGAAAGGGGGAAGCCTGAAGTTGTGATCCCCTCACCCTAAACGGGAAAGTGGAAAAGCCTGAAGCTGTAGTACCACCCACAGTCTGAGCAGAAAGTGGAAGCCTGAAGCTGTAGTACCACCCACAATCTGAGCAGAAAGTGGAAACCCTGAAGTTTAGACCCTTCTCACCCTAAAGGAATAGAACCCTGAACCCTGAAACCCTGCCCTCAGCCTAAAAAGGAAGTGGAAGCCTGAAGTTGTAGACCCGCCCTCAGCCTGAATAGGAAGTGGAAGCCTGAATCTGTAGAACCACCCTCAGCCTAAACAGGAAGTGTCAGCCTGAAAATGTAGAACCACCCACAACCTAAACAATAAGTGGAAGCCTTAAGTTGTAGACCCAACCTCAGCCTGAATAGGAAGTGGAAACCTGAAGTTGTAGCCCCCCCTCAGCCTAAAGGGAAGGGGAAAGCCTAAAAAACTGAAACCCGCCCTCAGCCTAAAAGGAAGTGGGACCCTAAAGCTGAAACCACATTCAGCCTAAACAGGAAAGGGAAAACCCTGAAGTGTAAAAACCACCCACAGCCTAACGGAAGTGGAAGCCGAAGCGGTGTGAACGAGGTTTTAAAAACAGCTAGATTGGAAAACCCCTTTAAGAAATGACTAGAGACATCAGCCAAAGCAGACAGTCATTTTGAGGTTCTTGGCGGCACTCATCAGAACACAGTAGGGTATGGTTTGCCTTGGTGAGATGCCTTTGATGTAGCTGTGGGGGATTTTATGGTTCTCATTAAGGAGATCCAGCTATGCATGAAATTTTACTGGCAACCTAGCTCTTCTCTAGGAGAAAAAAACCATACCCTTTAAAAAAGGAAAAGGGGGAAAGTAGGGATTTAAGCCAAACCAAAGTACTCTACTCAGTACGGATGGAAGTCAAAAACCATAAACAGCCGTCTAAAGACTGTTTTTGGAGAAGATTTTGGTTTGTGTAGTATGTCTAGACTGTTATATGGGTCAGACCTGATTCCCTAGTAATACTACTGTGAAAAAAAAAGAACAGTTTCTTTTTTGGGAGGGGAGAGCAGTTTGAAATTTTTGTTTCCCATGGAGCTTGCCTGCAAGACTCTATACAGAGCATATCGCTACATAATCTTTACATCAATTGATTGAAATCCACTATGGAACAGATGCCCTTATTTTTTATTATTCTCCCTTTCGGGATGCCAGCACGTAAGCCCCTCTAGTAGACATTAGGAAGTCTCTTGCAAAACCATCATAACAAACATGAGACCGGTGAAGAAAGCTGGAAGACGGGAAATGAGTCAAAGGACAGATAAAAATCAGAAGAAAATGTTTTGTCTCCCGTTTATGATTCTCTTACAATAGAGTCTATTATCGAGCGTCCCTCCAGCACATGTATCATGATTGAGAGATTTCACAGCGTTGGTCATTGAATATTTTACCTTGGCTATTGAAGAACTGATGCAAAAAATTTTTTTTTCATAGATTTTCTTTCCCGACTTATTGAACACATTTTAAAAACGGAGGGAAGTTTGAGGGAAAAAGGGTAACACGAAGCTTTAGTGCGGCCCGCAGTCTGAAAGTGTGAAATTTTCCCTAAACGTGGATTTCATGGGTTTTTTTTTGGGGGAAAAGCCAAGTTGTATAAGAAGATCATATGACTCCATTTCTTGCACCTAAACCTTGTACACAATTACTAGTCCAATTGTATTTTGGAGAATTTTACTATTCAACAACTAGACTGCGGTCGGTCAATCCAAAAGGTTAATAAGCTTGAATATTTAAGTGAGAAAAATTGAGGTTTTGGCTCTCTTAGGAAAATGTCTACAGTATCTCACAAAAGTCAGTACACCCCTTACATTTTTGAAAATTGTATTATACTAAAGTCGAAACATGGTACAATATAGGAGTATAGTCACCAGTTTGATAACAGTGTAAATTTGGTGCCCTCAAAAAAAAACCACACAGACATAAAGTCTAAACTGGGGAAAAAAAGTTGTAAAACCCCCCTAAGTGACAAAAAATGAGGACACCCCTGCAAGGGAAAATTTGTGCCCAAAAGTGTCAATTTTTGTGGGGGCCCGCCATTATTTTCCACCCACTGCCTTTAAAACTCTCTTGGGCAGGAGGTCAAAGTTCAGGGGTTGCAGCCCGGGGAATCCTTTTCCCCCTCCAGATGAATCCGGACTGGTGGATGTTAGAGACCTGCCTACTCCCCCTTTCTGTTTGAGGAGGCCCCACAGTGCCCTCGGGTTTAGGTCGGAAAGTTGGCCAGTCCGAGCCTTTCCCCTCTTTGTCTTTTAGCAGGCGTGGGGTCCTGGAGGTATTTGGGGTGTTAATGTTGGATACTGCCCTGCGGGTCCAGAAGGGGGGGACCATGTTGCCTAAATATGTCCAGACATTTTGGATTCAGGGTTTCCCCCTCAAGAAAATGTAGCTCCCACGCCGGCGACTCATCAGCCCCAAACCGGGGACAATCCCACCCCCTGCTTACTGTAGGCAAGAACACTTGTCTTTGTACTCCTCACTTGTTGCCCCCACGCCCCTTAAAAAACCCAACCCGACAGGGTGTCTATTCCCAGTGCGTCCCATAAAAAAATCTAATAAAATTTTTTTTAAAAAAATGTGAGGGGGGTAATCACTTTTTGAGATACTTATTTAATCTTTTAAAGAGAAATAAATTACCAAAATTTCAAATTTCTGAGATTTCAAAAAAAAATAAAAAAGGGCTGTCAATTTCTAATCTTTTGAATATAACTTTTGTGCAGCAGCAACCACAGCCAACCAAAACCCTTTTTTAATTTTGTTTTATTTTTTTTTACTATATGGTATGTTTTTTATTCATTGTTTTCCCTGAGGAAAATGCAGGCATTCACTGTGATTTTCTTTTTTTCGGATCATGGGCTTCCTGCTCTAGGGCGTCATTGGCTCGCTCAAAATTTGCGCGGGTACATGTCCTGTCTCCCCGCTTGTTTGGGGGGGGGTTGCGCTGTGGGCCGTCTAGCCGCGGTCTTGGCTCCCGGAAGTTCGGGGGCGCATGCGCGAAGCGAAATGCGGGAATTGTCTGCGGGTCACAGGTGAGTTATGTTTGTAAGGTATAAAGGGGGAAAGGGTTTTTGATAGTTTGTGTATGATAAGGTTTGTACAGTCCGAAAAGGTACATACCGGCCAAACCCCATTTTTGGCCCTATGCTTCGTCTTTTAATGGTAAACAAAAAAAGGAATTTGGATTTTTCATGGAGTTGTGGCAACTGTGCACTTCGGGGCCCCTCTGTTTGGGGCTTTCCCAACCACACCTGCAAACCAAAATCCTATTCTTTTCTTTCTTTTTTTTGTTATTCATTTTCTTCCGTACACCAACGGTTAATATTATAACTAAAAATTTCCTTCAAACCTTTTTTTTGGGGTTTTTTACGGACAAAAATCACTAAAAACCCTTGGAAAGTAGAAATGGCCCCCCCCTCAAAGATCTAATGGGGGGGAAAAGGTGGCACAGGGTTATTTCGTCAGCGCAAAAAGGGCAACCAAAATTTTGGGGGTTGGGGGGGGTTCTTTAAAAACTAGAAAAAGCCCTTTAACGCAAGAAGTGCCCCATTTGGTGGGGATCTAACCACCCCTGAACCCCAAAAATTCCCAAAGGGGAAAATGATTCCTCGCCCGGGTTGCGGTTTGAGGAAGATACCCCCCCTTTTGTGTATTTCCCGAAATTTTCAATTCAGGTGGAAAATGAAGCTTTGTCTTTTTGTTCACAAAAATCTAAGCGTTAATATACAGGAAAAAAAACAAACAAAAATTGGGGCCCCGAGAAACGCCCCAAAAATTCAGGATCTAGAGGCCCCAAAACTTTCGAATACGAAAATATATCGAATAAAAAACAAATCATGGATAAAGTCAATAAAAAAATGGCAAACCCCCCCCCCCGAAACAAAAAAAGATTTGGCTACGAGAAAACGAAAGTTCAAAAAGGGATACCACAACTATGAAAAAGGGACTGTTTTACCCCGTTGGGCCCCCCCAATAGGGACCCCGCCCCCAACCCCGCCCCTCTAGATCCATTCTTAAAAATAGGGCCTTTGGCAATCCGAAGAGAGGGAAAAACAGGCCAAACGAGTGAAATTTTTAGCTAAAAACCGAAAAAAATTTATGGATCGAGGTGATCAGATGACCCCTTTGGGGCCCCCCAAGGTGTGCTGGCTAGAATGGACACTCGTCCAAAAAAAACGAATCCCACGGGTTGGACGAAACACGCCGAACCTTTACGAAAAGCCCCGGGGAGAAAAAGAATGTGCAGAAAACCTAAACATTTTTGAATCTTTCTGTCAGCCTTTTTAAACCCAAAGGGAACAGAAGAAGTTTTTGAAAATTGGGACTTAAATTTTTGGTTTAGATCAAAGTATTTTACTTTTCCCCTCTTAAAAAGTGTAAATCGGTTTGTCCGGGACTTAAATGTAAGGACATTTTTACCAACAGCAGAGAAAAGAGAGATCCAGAGACCAAATAATGTCATCCCAAATGAATTTTTAGATTTTTAATTTTTTGTGAAAGATGGCGGTACTCACACTGCTGAATTGAATCCCCCTGAATGGGTTTTTAGTGGAAAAGGCAAATGAGTTTTAAAAATTAAAAAAATCCCCATTTTTTCCTAAATCCGACAATTGCAGGAGTTTCAATCTTGGAGAAGAATTTAAAACTAGGGAACAACAGAGAAACTCAAAATTTAAATAGGAAACAAAAAAAGCCTTATTTAGCTTCGCATATATCAAAAGTGGTGAAAATGGTGCAAAGGGGAGAACGGTGGTAGGGGAAACGAGCTGATATGTCACATATAAAATTAGTTGTCCCTACTACTATTATTAAAAAAAACCTTCGGAAACCCCCCCCATCTCTTTTGATCAAAATTGATTTACATCATAGAGGAGGGGAAAGCAATAATGTCCTTAATGAAAGGAAACAGAATATATGGTCTGTTCGGACTCCCCCCTTTTCCCCCTTGTATGGCCTTCCAAAAAATTTACAAAGGGGCGACCCCGCCCCTAGCGTCCCATAGTTCAGGGATGAATTCCCCATGCGAACGACTCTGCCAAAAGGTTGGTACTTTTTTGCGCCATTGGGAAAGGTCCAGGTTTTTTTAAGAGATTCCAAATCAGTATTAAAAATCCTCACATAGATTTGGAGGTCAATTAGTATGGCTGGTGTGTGTGACATTCTGTATAGTGCTTCCCCCTTTCCCCTTGCGTTCTGCGCGGACTATCCTTTGATTATCACAAAAGTTTATCCAGATAAAATTTCTTAAGAGGTTTCCTATTTTTGATGAGGATAATTTTTTCATTCGTGGGGAATTCTATTTTACAACAAAAAGAGTTTCAATGGGTGCTAATTTTCCCCTCATTACGAATCTGGGGGTATCATGGTGGGAGGCAGTTATTACTTAGTTTTTGCAAACCTTTTTTTGGCCGATGTGGAGTGGTACGGCAGAAATAATGACCTGCTACTTATTTGGGGGCCCGTGTCTGCCGTGCCCCTCACATCGCTACTTAATAATAATCCTTTTATCTGTTTTTTACATTCACAATGCATACACATAAAAATTTCATATTTGGATTTAATTCTACGGTACACCCGGTCTCCCATTTCTACCCAAACCATAGGAAACACTTTTCGGGTAACATATATCATTACAACAGCATCACCCAAGACATCAAAATTTTCAATTCCCAAAAGGAAGCTCATTAGGGCCAAGAGAAATTGTACCAAAATTTTAAAAATATCAAAAAGAGGCCACCAAATTTGCTACGCTTGTTATTCGGGGTATCCAAATTGGGTACTCAATCGTGCCCCAGTAAAAGTTTTAACACATACCCCGGGACAACTTATTTAAAACAAAAGAAAAATTTCTTAAGCGACCAAAATTCTACAGTTGTCCCGAAAATAACGCCAATTTCGCAAATAAGAAAAAATTATTATGAAACATTTGCCAATTCTTAGACAAGACCGGTTTTGGCAAATATTTTGGAGGAGGGTTGCCCATAGTAGCTAGGGGAAGTCTAAAAATATAGGGGAGTGTCATTTCACCAAACCCTTTTAACCTAAAAATTGTTCAGCCCATGTGGTTTGAATGGGGGTTTTTTTAGGGGTGGGGACCATGCAAAACTTGTGCGTTGTACTCCTACCGTACTTTTTCGATGGGAGGGCAAAAAAATTTTCCCTTTTAAAAAACATTAAACTGCAAAACCATGGCAGTAATTTATTAATAAAAGAACTCAATCTATTTATATAGGTTGCACAAGGCAAACTAAAAATTGATATTTGAAAAATCCAATGGGATAAAAAACCCCCCGGGGTCGCCTTTGTCTGGAGCCCCCGCGACACTTTGTAGAACCCCAAAATTTAATAACAACATTTCAAAGTTTTGGTATAGAAAAAATATTTCTAGGCAAGAGAGGTGGGGAATTTTGGGAAACCAAATCAAAGAAAGGAGGCCCTTTGGATACATACACAAACATATGGGTCCGCGGGTTTTCAACATCCGTAATGAAAATATGTTACTAATTGAGTATTTCCAAATTTTTGTCAAATATCATGTAAAAAAGCCACCTATGTATTTTTTGAAAAATTTCGCTTTCCTTTATGTACACTGTGATATGTTTTATAGTTATGTTACTATAGGAATGTTTTTTATTCATTGTTTCCCTGATGGTATGCAGGATTCCTGTGATTTTCTTTTGTCGGTGCAGGGTTTTCCTGCTCAGGGGGCATTGGGGGCGCGTCAATTTGCGCCCGGGGCATCTCCTGTCTCCCCCCTTTGTGGGGCGGGAGTTGCGCTGGGCCGCTTAGCCGCGTTTTGGCGTCCGGAAATTGGGAGGGATGCGCGGCAACCGGAAATCGCGGTGAATTGTCCTCGGGTACACAAGTGGTTATTTTGTAAGGTATTAAGGGAATGGTTTTTGGATATGTTTGTGCTACGAAAGGGCTTTTCAGCCCGAACGCGTCGCGTCCCGGCCACCGCTTTTTTTCCCTTTTTCTTCGTTCTTTTTTTGGAAAAAATAAAGGCAATTGGATTTTATCATTTGGGGTTTCTGGCAAACTGTGCCCCTTTGGTGCTGTTTGTTGGGGGCTTTCCAGCCACAGGTGAAACCAAATTTCCGGATATGGTGAGGGTTTTTTCTTTTTTTGTTATACTGTTTAGAAATGTAGACTGTTTTCCTTCACTGTAAATCTCTAATTTAAGAAGGGTCAACAAGTTCCCAATAGGGTTTAGGTTGGGTGAGGAAGTGTCAGTATTCTTTCATCTTTATATCCTTTACAAGCTAGCCACGCAGTGGAGTATTGGGATGCAAGTGGTGGACCATTGTCCTGGATAAAAATCATGGTTTTCTTGAAAGATGCAGACTTTTTCCCGTACCACTGCTTGAAGTAAGGGTCTTCTAAAAACTGGCAGTAGGTTTGAGAGTTGATTTTAAGTCCATCTTCAACCTTAAAAGGTCCAACCAGCTCATCTTCTTAATAATACCAGTCAATAGCAGTCAAAGTGGAGGTCTGTGCCCATTACCGATCCAGTCACTGGCCCATCCATCTGGATTTTCAAGAGTCACTCATCTCATCAGTCCATAAAATGTTTGAAGAATCCATTTTCAGATATTTCTTGACCTAGTCAGGAAGTTTCACTTATGCGTCTTGTGCAGTGGTGGTTGGGTTTCTTCCTTACCTCGGCCATGACTCTGAGCTCTGAACACCTTGCACTTCTGTGTCTAGTTCAGTGGTATTTGGGGTCCTTCCTTACCTTGGTCGTGGCTCTGGGCATTAAACACCTTGCACTTCTGTGTCTTGTTCAATAGTGGTCGGGGACCTTCCTTATCTAGGCCATGTGTCTGAGCACTGAACACGTTGTACTTCTGTGTCTTGTCCAGTGATGGTTGGGTTTGTTCCTTACTTTGGCCATGTCTCTAAGCACTAAACAACTTGTACCTCTGTGTCTTGTTCAGTGGTAGTCAGGGTTCTTCCTTGTCTATGTCTCTGAGCGCTGAAAGCCTTGTACTGCTGTCTTGTTCAGTGGTGGTTGGAGTTCTTCCTTACCTTGACCATGCCCTGAACACCTTGTACTTCTGGGCATTCCCTGAAGGTTATAGTTCTGGAATATGACAGAACTGGAAGATAATAGCTTCCTGGTCACTTCATGTTTGATTTCTCTCTAATCTTTGGCAACTAATTTGCATCTTTTTTTCTCTCAATGTGTTTCTTTCGACCCTGTTGATCATTTGCCACACAACATTTGATGGTTCTGTGATCTGGCCCCAATATCTTAGCAATTTCAAGAGAGCTGTGGTCCCTCTGAAAGACCTTAAACAATTTTTGTCATTTCAGAGTCTTTGAAATCCCTTTATTTGGCCAATTTTCCCTGAGGAAAACAACATGCCTAATAATTCTGCACATCCTGATATAGAGAGTGTTGATCTCCTTAGGCTTCAAGTTTATAAAACTTGGAGATAGAAATAACCATAAAAATGATGATATACTCAGTTGCCTAATAATTGTGACGCGAGTGTAGGCCAGCGTCGGTATCATGTTCCCAACACTATGGGCCACATGTATGAAACCGTTTAGGTCTAAAATTCACTCTTTTGCCCATAGTAACCTATGTTTTAGAACTAAACAGGTTCATACATGTGGCCCTTAATCTTTAAAGGGTTCCTCCAGCTTCACTTGCTTCCAATCACTCCATGAACAAATGGCACCTTATCATCCAAGAAGGCTTTCCATGCAGGTATAGCTTTACCTATAGCAGTATATAGCAAATCATTTTTATTTCTGTAAAGCAGGGAAATGTAACCATGCGCTTTGATTGGCTACAGTCAGTGTCGGACTGAGGTACCTATGGCCCACCAATGGAGTTCATTCCAGGGGCCCACCAGTGGATTTGATTCTTGGGATCCACCCTACAGCTACTGTACTTGCCTCTTATATGCGGTCTCTTGCTTTTTGTCTCTTTGTCGCTACCTTGCTGCTTCTCCCAAGGATATATATGTAGTTTAAAAGAAATTCCAGGACTGCCATGGTCAGAGGCCCACCAGGTCCCCGGCAGGCGAGTCCGCACCTGGCTACAGCACAGACAGATCAGATATTTTGATCATTGTTTGGGGAGCAATGTTTATTAGGTTTTGGCCTTGGACAGGTAATTTGTCTCAAGCGGTAATACACACTTATGTATAAGGAGGTGCGATTCCCAGAGAATAACAGATAATTTTTCTGCTTTGCCCTTTTATCTTCTTCAGACATCATTGCCTCAGGTCTTTTGTAAAACAATTAAGATGTAGAAAAAGTGGAAAACCTATTGATCTCATCGCCAGCAACTATTTCTACCAAAGGGGTCACCCAAGAGTTACAGACCAAGCTGAAGTAAAAGGTTATGAATGGTCTGATGTGACACTTGGTGCCTCTCACCTCCCTTAAACGTGCCTGGAGTTGTGCAGTCTCATCATCCGGCTCCGCAGGGCATTGGTTACAATGATGCGCTCATCACTGTGTGATGGAGCCAGAGGATGTTCACTTCTTTGCCTTCATGTGGCTTTTCCAGTCTCTCTGTTTACAACCTGCTGATGACACTCTAAGCTCAGTGGTCACTTCCGTCTGAGAGCATCCTGCTTGAAGCCTGGCAACGGTGAGGTCCTGTCGATCACTTGCAAGGTGTTGTCTTGGTCTCATGATGTCACAATGTGAACATGATGAGTAGGACTGTTTAAATCCCAATTAAAATTGATCCCCTAAATGTATTGGGCGATTCAGGGATCAAACACCAGTTGGGAATTTTGCCATTCAGCTCCTTGTAAGAGATCAGCAAGTTGTGCAGAAAGGACTGAAACATTGAACAGTTGGACGTGTGCATCTAAAGGGAAGAGATCGGCTCATACAGCTCAAATAAATTTCAAGAAATTTTATGTTCATTTGGAAATTTCAACCAAAAGCCAAATATTCCAAACTTTTTATGAGTAGTGTATTACTGTGAAATTGAAAAAAAAATAAAAAAATAAAAAATTGCAGTGTGAACATAAAAAATGTTTTTCTGCATTTGTTTTTTTAAATTATTTTTTTGCACCACTCACATTTCACACTAACATCTTAGATTAATTCTACAGGTAATTACAGTCGTATGGATGCCTAAAATGTGTAATTTTTCTTTTTTGTTTAATGTATGCACAATAGTTTAATTCAATATTTATATTTTTCCACTTTTTTAACTTTATTTTTGAATTCCTTTAAGGGATAACTGTTGTACACTTTTTTTTCTCCACACTTTGCAATGTATTAGCAGATACCTGTATACTCCTGCATGCTAATACATTACACTATGGGGAACATGTATGAAAATTGTCTAGGTCTAAGACTTTCTTTGTTGCCCATAATAACCAATCAGAGCTCCCTTTTCATTTTTTCAGAGCACTATGTGAAATGGAAGGGGAGCTCTGATTGGTTACTATGGGAAACACCTGGACAGTTTTCATACATATCCCCCTATGTGTCAGTATGACACAGGCTGCAGTCAGAGTAACACACAATGCGCCCTGACAGAAGCCTTACTATGCAGACAGCCCTGGGGCTACTCTCAGTCCCTAGGGCTGACTGCATAGATATCCCCAGGGCTGCATCAGGCACTGGGAATCCCAGTGACCCGATGGAGCAGGGGAATCTCCTTTGATTATGTCATGGGGTTAGATGGCGAGGATGGGAGGCTTCAATGTAAAAATTATCCATCCCTAGTAATGACAACGTTTGCTCCTATTGCAGGCAGAGCTCATTTCAGAATAAAAGCACAAAAACGATATAATACAAAAACCAGCAGAAGAGGAACGTAATGCTGTAATTGGATAAATTATATAAATAGACAACATAATGCACTATTAACATCTGAAACTCATATATACAAACAGAAGATAGAGCAAAACGACAGGGTTTGTAAGTAAGGGATACCGATATCGGTTCTCTGCACAGCCTGGCACTAGGTGAGGGTTTGGCAGCATACGTCGTGTAGTGCAACCTAGGTCAGTCTTATTTTACAATGGCAGAAATGTACAGTATTGACTTTATAATGCTACATATAGGAATATACGGGAATGCGTCTTTCTCAGTGTGAACCGCCAACCGCTCGCCAGAATGCAACCGTTACCATAAATCCCACAGTCTGCAATGGTCTGTCAAGGCAACAATATAAATCAGCAAACCCTGGAATAATCCGAGGACAATATACACTTACATACACAGTATATGCACGTGAGCACATCAGACATAATCCAAAAATACCCTGGATCCGTAGAGTCTCTTAAAGGGGACTCGTTCCCTTTAGATTAGGACATTTGTTTTCTGCAGTAAAGAACTAGTTCTAAACTGTGACCCAATACAAGTAGCTCTCAGGCTGAGAGGACACCCTTAAGGGGTTCAGAAAAAAACCAACCCCTTAAGGGGTTGTTTCACTACAGACATTGATGGCTTATCGCTAGGATATACCATCAATGTCTGATAGGTTCGGGTCTCAGCTCTGGATGCACACCTATCTCCTAAACAAGCACCAAAGCCTGTCTGTTCTGAACGGAGAGGTGGTTGGGACTCTCCCACAGACATGAATGGGAGTTCCCAGTTAAGCAAAGCGGCCATGCTCGGCTGTAATCAGAACTTCCATTCATCTCTATGGGGGAGTCCAGACCACCTCTTTGTTCAGAATGGAGAGGTTTTCGGGGCTCGTTTAAGTGATAATTCCAGGTCCCAGAGTTGCAACCCGGACCTAATGCTAGGATATGCCATCAATGTCTGTAGTCTGTAGGACATGCCTGTAGTCTGTAGGACATGCCATAAATGTCTGAGACAACCCTTTTAAAAGGGGAGTCCTACAGATGTGCCTCACCTTTCCATTAATTTTATTAAGGGGGTTCCAAGGGTCTTTAATAATGATGGCCTACGTTAGGATATGTTACCAATATCAGATTGGTGTGGATCTGACTCTGATCACCCCCAACGATCAGCTAATTAAAGAAGCTTAGGCCCTCAGGCGAGCGCAGTGGCCTCTTTTTTGTCCACCTCCATATATTTCATATTGGCTGATTCCGGCAATTTAATCCCATTCCAGTGAATGGGTCCCAGTTGCAGTACCAGGCACTAGGAGGAGCAGGGAATAGTGCCCGGTAAACAATAAAAGCAGCTGCGGTGCTGGCCAGAGTGCTAGAGCCCCTTTAATCATCTGATTGGTAGGGGAAATGGAAGTCGGCGCACACAGATTGAATACTGTTAGCCTATTATTGGTAGTATATAAGGTAGACCATAGTTATTATAGTGCTGGAAACCCCTTTAAGACTCTGGACACAAATTCAGAACATAGACGCATAGACAACTCCTGACAGAGTACTGTGAAATCAGGATTTGGATTCGGGTCAATGTCAAATTCAACCCCAAACATTTTTGACAGAAATTGCCACCTCTTTTACGGAAAAAAAAAAAAAAATCAACCCTTTCTCTAAATTGGGTTTAGTATTAGGGTTTCTAAGGGATTAAGTTACTACTCTGCGTCGTTCCAGACCTCATGTCGCTCCAGCAACGGCCAATATCACCAGTTTCCCTAGCACACTCCTATATTTTGGGAACTGGTACAACGTCCAATGTCACTTCTGCTTTCCACAACATAGAGTTAACCTACAGAACCCAGAAGTGAACCGACTCACAAGAAGCGACGCTGCGGCGGGAGCAATGCTAGGCAAGTTAAGCACCCTAAAAAACTTTACTTTTAGATGTATGGTTGCTGTTAACGAAAATAAAATTGGGTTCGACCCAAACAAAGCCCTATTCGAGCAACACTAGTAAAAACACATTTGTACACTATAAGCTAATTTGCAGGTCCCATATTGGCGCAAGTCACTACACACTAGTAAAGCCTTGATAGAGCATCACATAAATGTCCTAATCTAAAGGGAGCCTCACATCCAATCTGCCTGTGGGTGCTATAATTGGCCGCATTGGACATTATATTTGTTCTCATCAGTCAACCTTTTCCATTAGAGCTTCTACTATTTTATGCCACTTACTAAGTGAAGCTTATTTGTTATACTTTTACAGGTCATTGCCTCTGTTCAGTAAGCCGTGAAAACCTGCCGCATGGCTTCAATCTTGTAGGAGATACGTTTAGACACTAAGGCTTCTGAACATATTGGAAGTACCAATCTCCTAAAACTGAAGCAAATCCAATGGTACCTTGGTATAAGTCCAACTTGGTAGAAGTTCTGTTCGGACTCGAAAAATTTAGTTTGGTATACAACATATTTTGAAATAAAAATGGAGGTGGCCTGGACCTGCACGGCAGAGGACCCATAACCAAGGAGTTCGGCACAACTTTCAGCCAGTTATCTCAAGCGAGGACAAAGGATGTAGCAGCCTCTTGCTTCTGGAGGGGAGCGCTGCTCCACTCAATTATCAAGAACTATCGTTCCTCTCATAAGGGCCATATTTCGATAGCCGCTGTCTCCCCACATCTTTACACCCAATCCTCTCATCTCTTGCTCCGGCTTACTTGCAGAATACACTTCACAGTAGCCTCCTCATTCTGAGTATGTAACAGTGTGCATGGGGTGGTTTGGTACTCTACTATACCCTTTTCACTTTCCGGCAGACCCGCCATCTTCAGCTTTGCTAAAAAAATAAAAAAAAAAGTTACCTTGCAGCCAACTACAGCTCATCCTCCCCGCTATCACAGCTTCATCCAGGCTGCCTTTGAGTAGTATTGTGGATGACACACAATAATCCTATTGTTCTTATTATAAGAACAGATTATTTTCCCTTTATTTCCTATGAGAAAAATTTGTTTAGTTTAAGTCCAAGGGTCCGGAACGGATTCATGACTTATACCAAGGTACCACTGTACTTCAAGGTGGGTGAGAGAGACTAGCAGGTAGACCTTCCAACTCTATCTTGTCCTATGCAATTGGGACATCTAGAGTAGATTACTTCCAAAAAGTGCTCTAGGTGGTTAAATTTTTCCTGGAGAAGAAGCAATAGGTATATGGAAACTAAAGACCATGCAATGCTCCATGGGAAAATTAATATTTAAATAAGCTGTATGGGAAAAGACCCAGAATCTTTAGAGCTACCTTTTAGAAGTGATGTCCTTTGCAGTCACATGCGACCCTTTAAAGAGCTTTGAAACATGGTTGGGAATTTTACGCCATGAGGGAAAAGCCTTCCATCTGCATACAGTTGTTTTGGGGTATTTGCCACTCATCAGTGTAGAGCAGGATTCTGGCTGGCTTAATGGGGTTCTCATTATCCTGTTTCACCGAATCGCTAGCAGTTTTACACTCACTCTGTCTCCTCAGGTTGTGGGCGGTTCTATGGCAATAATAAGCATATCTAGTATCTCTGTAAGTAGCTAAGCCTTTACAATGACATGTGCAGGATATGTTATTTCTTCAGTAAACACAAGGTACATGTGCTGTGAGAACTGAAAACAATGGCTTATCTATAATCTTGTTACAGAGAATTAGTTTGCTCTGGAGCTCAGTCTGTCAATGGGAAGATGTCACTCCCTGTTCTAAGCTCTGTGCCATTGGATAACAAGGTTATGGTCAGGGAACAATAGAAACTTGTGTGCACTCAGAGCACATAAAATGTATCTTACCTTCTGACTAAAGTAAGATGTATTAATTTAACTGTTCCTTCATGATGAAAGCTAATCTCTTTAATGAGAAAATCCCTTTAAAAAAAACTTCATGCTCCTAGAACTAAGTTACCCAACCAACCAGAACCTGCTCCGCACTAATGAGAGGCAAATACCCCAAAACTTCTCCTTGTGGAGAAGCTACCGGTTTGGCTTAAAATGACAAGTTATGTTTCCAGGCTCTTTAATGGGTCGGATGTGACTTTAAGGGATGTCACTTCTAATAGGTTGTGTTACAGATCCTACCTCTTTTTCTCTTAGAGCTTATTCGACTATCAAAAAGAAGCATGGTCCTGTAATGGAGGATATTACTGAAAAGCTTCTCCTAGAAAGTGTCATAACGTGGTAAAAGTTATGAGTGGCTTGAAGTATGTTCTAACTAGAATATAACCAGCTTTAGATATAAGCTTTGTAACTGTTCCCCACTTTAGCCAAGAGATGAGGATCCTGAACTTGGGACCCATCTCTATTAAAAGGGTTATTCCCACCATTGACTTCAATGGCATACTGATAGGAGCCCGATAGGTGCCGGCCCACCTCTGGGATCCGCAACTGCCTCAAAAGTGAAGGCTCAGAATAGAGAGCTGGTCACACTTGCACACGACTCTTCATTCTGTTCTGTAGGAGTTCTCAGTACAGGTTAGTGATGTGTTCTCCGTTCTGTTCTATGGGAGTTCTCAGTACAGGGGAGCGCTGTGTTCTCCATTTTCCTCTATGGGAGTTCTCAGTACAGGGAGCACTGTGTTCTCCATTCTGTTCTATGGGAGTTCCCAGTACAGGGGAGCACCGTGTTCTCCATTCTGTTCTATGGGAGCGCTGTGTTCTCCATTTTCCTCTATGGGAGTTCTCAGTACAGGGGAGCGCAGTGTTCTCCATTCTGTTCTATGGGAGTTCCCAGTACAGGGGAGCGCTGTGTTCTCCATTCTGTTCTATGTGGGTTCCCAGTACAGGTGAGCGATGTCATCGTCTGTACTGGGAACTGCCATAGAACAGAATGGAGAGTTGTGTGCAAGTGTCACCAGCTCTCCATTTCGAGCCGACAACTTTGGAGGTCCATTCCCAATTCAGGTGTGGGTGCCAAAGGTGGGACCCGCAGCTATCAGACTATGATGAATTATCCTATTAATACGTCAACAAAGTCTATGGCTGGAACACCCTTTTTAATGCAGAATCCCTACTATGGTATATAGAAATATTATTTCTAAACTGGAGAACCTCTTTAACCCTATACGCAACCACATGTACTCCGTTTAGCTATTTGCCCTATGCCAGTTTGTGTAAACTATGACATTTACAATTCAAGGTTTATGACCCTCTGAATATAGAAAGACCTTTCGGCAGTATATATAGCAGGCCTGTTGGGCAAGCGCGGAAGGAGCAAGGAAAACCGAGAGCTCGCACTGCCCTGACCGAAATCCTAAAGTAAAAATAAAACAGCGGCTTCTGGCTTTTATATTGACTTTTTCAGAAGCCGACATAATCGGTCCATTATTACAAGGCTGCATCCCTGCCTTATTAAAGGAATTACTGCTGATTCACTGCAGGCTGAGCCATAAAAATACAACTGCAATAAGACCGAGACTCTTATATGTCCAGCTTTGCACTTGTAATTCTTAGGATTAGAGTTGTTAAAATACATTGAGCCTCATTTATCTAAACTGTCTAAGGGTAAGACTGTCTGTGTTACCCACAGCAACCAATCAGAGCCCACAGCAACCAATCAGAGCCCATAGCAACCAGAGCTCATAGCCACCAATCAGAGGCCATAACAACCAATCAGAGGCCATAGCAACCAGAGCTCATAGCCACCAATCAGAGGCCATAACAACCAGAGGCCATAGCAACCAGAGCACATAGCCACCAATCAGAGCCCATAGCAACCAGAGCTCATAGCCACCAATCAGAGCCCATAGCCACCAATCAGAGCCCATAGCAATCAATCAGAGCCCATAGCCACCAATCAGAGCCCACAGCAACCAATCAGAGCCCATAGCAATCAATCAGAGCCCAGCTTTCATTTCTATTACTGGTCTGGAAAAATTAAAGCTGAACTCTGATTGGTCGCTATGAGCTCTGAAAGATAGCCCATCAAACCGATAGGTGCCTTTCCCTTTGGGCCCTGCATCTATTTTGGAAATGAGCCCCCAAAAGTGCTGGTTCAGAATGGAGCTTTGTTCATGCTTGCGCACGATTTTCCATTCTTTTCTATACGAGTTCTGCGTATGGTCAAACACAGCACTCGCCTGTACTGGGAACTCCCATAGAACAGAATAGAGAACACAGCGCTCCCCTGTACTGGGAACCCACATAAACAGAATGGAGAAACACAAGCGCTCCCCCGTACTGGGAACTCCCATAGAAACAGAATGGGGAGATCACAGCGCTCCCCTGTACTGTGACCTCCCATATAAAAGATTGGAGAGATCACAGCGCTCCCCTGTACTGGGAACTCCCATAGAACAGAACGGAGAACACAGCGCTTCCCTGTACTGGGAACTCCCATAGAAGAGAATGGAGAACACAGCACTCCCCTGTACTGGGAACCCCCATAGAACAGAATGGAGAACACAACGCTCCCCTGTATTGGGAACCCCCATAGAACAGAATGGAGAACACAGCGCTCCCTTGTACCGGGAAGTCCCATAGAACAGAATGGAGAACACAGCGCTCCCCTGTACCGGGAAGTCCCATAGAACAGAATGGAGAACACAGCGCTCGCCTGTATTGGGAACCCCCATAGAACAGAATGGAGAACACAACGCTCGCCTGTATTGGGAGCCCCCATAGAACAGAATGGAGAACACAGCGCTCCCCTGTACTGGGAACCCACATAGAACAGAATGGAGAACACAGCGCTCCCCTGTACTGGGAACTCCCATAGAACAGAATGGAGAACACTGCCCTCCGCTGTACTGGGAACTCCCATAGAACAGTAAAGAGAACACTGCACTCCCCTGTACTGGGTTCAGAATGGAGCTGTTCATGCTGCCACTGATGTTTGAACCTCTTTTCTATACGAGTTCTGCGTATGGTCAAACACAGCACTCGCCTGTACTGGGAACTCCCATAGAACAGAATAGAGAACACAGCGCTCCCCTGTACAGGGAACCCACATAGAACAGAATGGAGAACACAGCGCTCCCCTGTACTGGGAACTCCCATAGAACAGAATGGAGAGAACACAGCACTCCCCTGTACTGGGAACTCCCATAGAACAGAATGGAGAACACAGCGCTCCCCTGTACTGGGAACTCCCATAGAAGAGAATGGAGAACACAGCCTCCCCTTGTACTGGGAACCCCCATAGAACAGAATTGAGAACACATCGCTCCCCTGTATTGGGAAACCCCATAGAACAGAATGGAGAACACAGCGCTCCCTGTACTGGGAACCCCCATAGAACAGAATGGAGAACACAACGCTTACCCCTGGATTGGGAACCACGCCATAGAACACAGTAAATGGAGAACACAGCGCTCCCCTGTACTGGGAACCCACATAGAATAGAATGGAGAACCCAGCGCTCCCCTGTACTGGGAACTCCCATAGAACAGAATGGAGAACACTGCACTCCGCTGTACTGGGAACTCCCATAGAACAGTATAGAGAACACTGCACTCCCTGTACTGGGAACTCCCATAGAACAGAATGGGAACCGTCCCCTGTGGGAACTCCCATAGAGGAGAATGGAAAACAAAGCTCTCCCCGTACTGGGAATCTATAGAACTGGAGAACACAGCCTCCCGTACTGGAGCCCCATAGTGAAATGGAAACACCAGCTGCTCCACAAGTACGTGACGAACTCCCTACAAAGAGAGGAGAATGGAAAACACAGCTCTCCCCAGTACTGGGAACTCCCATAGAGGAGAATGGAAAACACAGCTCTCCCCAGTACTGGGAACTCTCATAGAACAGAATGGAGAACACAGCGCTCCCCTGTACTGGGAGCTCCCATAGATGAGAATGGAGAGAACAGCACTCCCCCTTTACTGGGAACTCCCATAGAACAGAGTGGAGAACACAGCGCTCCCCTGTACTGGGAACTCCCATAGAACAGAATGGAGAGTTGAGTAAAAGTGTGTAAGGTTCTCCATTCTGAGCCGACACGTTTGGGGGCCTGTTCCCGAGATAGGTGCGGAGCCCAGAGGTGGGACCTCGCACATGTCTGGTTTTTATGCCATAACCTTTCAATATGCCATCAAAGTCTATGACGGGAACACCCCTTTGACTGTGCAGCGGGACTATTTTTGTTCTGTATTCTTTGCGGATTTGTGGATTTCAAACCACACATTTTTTCCCTTTTACAGAATCCGCAGGCAAATCTGAGTGACTCGTGGATTTTTCCTGCAGATTGTCCATGGATTTGCTGTGAAAATTATCCGTAGCAAATCAGACCCGGGTAGACTTACCCTAATGCTAGAGCTGGGATCACACAGGTGGCTTTTGGCGCCCAAGCTGGAAATAGATTCAACAGGAATGGGAAATACAAAGGAATCCGACCTCTCCCTCCTGCTACCATTGTGTTGTGCTATTTGGGCAGTTGGCGCTTATGGCAGCAAAAGCCGGAGGATTGTTCTTTAGTAGTTGGCATCTATTGTATCCTTGTGAAAGCTACAGACATACAACACATGTAATATAGATTGTCTCCCTTTGCCCCATGTTTTAATGCTTTATACACCCAAATAATCAAAAGGGGACCCATGAGGTCCTCTGACAAATAAATCTAGCAGCATCTGCAGTACTTCACTGACTTTGCAGCTTTTCATCTTTTTCTTGCAGGGCCCCCCATTCATTAGCTTTCGCTGCTAACAATTTCAGCACTTATATGCTAATGAACTCCTAAACTGTCAAGTGGGCAGTCCGCTCAGCTCAGTTCTGAATGATTCATCCCCCTGAGTAGTAGTGACCACCCCCTTGTCAGTGTAAGGCTTATTGCAGAAACTTTTATGAAGGTGGTCACCATTGTTAACTACACCATGACAATGAAACTTCTCTCCTCACAACGGACATACGTAGCTAAATAGGAATACCCGTGAATAACACTGCGCCTAGAAAGCAGTGTGGAAACCAAAGCGGAACAGGTCCAGCAACACGAGTTGGATAAACGAAATTTTGATCTTTATTGAATCCATTGAAATCTGAAGAGAGCTCCAAGCAGAAGCGCATTTCAGAACGACATGGTCCTTGACGCTGCGCTCAAGTATCATGTTGGTCTAAAACGCGTCAGCAGTTCTGCTTATACACCATTGTGACTTGTAAAACATATGTTCAGTATTGTTTTTGAACTAGTGAAAATAAAAATTTCTGATTCATGATCCCTGCCTCGTATACATGTAAATAGATATCTTTGAACTAACTAATCTCCATGGTGTGCGGTGGATATATTATTTAAATTCTAAGCAGAAGCGCTGACGCATTTCAGAACATGGTCCTTGACGCTGCGAAGCAAGGAACATGCCGGTGTAAAACGCGTCAGCAGTTCTGCTTAGAGCTCTCTGCAGATTTTAACAGATTTAATAAAGGCTAAGATTTCGTTCTTACAACTTTCTGCGTTCTGGGCCTTTTCCTATTTGGTGGTCACCACTGTTATGTTAGGGGGTGTGAACCTGAGCCCAGTTGAGTAGAGGCCACCCACTTCACAGTCTAGGAGTTCATTAGCATGTTAGTGCCAAAATTAATGGTGCGGAAACCAAATTGGAACAGCTCCAGCAACACGAGTTGGATAAGCGAAATTTTAATCTTTATTGAATCCATTGAAATCTGAAGAGAGCTTCAAGCAGAAGCGCTAACGCATTTCAGAACAACATGGTCCTTGACGCTGTGAAGCAAGGAACATGTCGGTCTAAAACGCGTCAGAGGTTCTGCTTATACCCCATTGTGACTTGTAAAACTTATGTTCGGTATTGTTTTTGAATTAGTGCAACAAAAAATATTTTCTGATTCATGATCCCTGCCTCGTATACATGTAAATAAATACCTTTGAACTAACTCATCTCCATGGTGTGCGGTGGATTATATTATATTTATTATTATATTTAAATTCTAAGCAGAACTGCTGACACATTTCAGAACAACATGGTCCTTGACGCTGTGAAGCAAGGAACATTTCAGTCTAAAACGCGTCAGCAGTTCTGCTTAGAGCTCTGGAGTTTTTTTTAACAGATTTAATAAAGACTAAGATTTTTTTCTTACAACTTCCTGTGTGCTGGACCCTTTCCCATTTGGTGGTCACCATTGTTAGGGGGTGTGAACCTGAGCCCAGTTGAGTAGAGACCACCCACTTCACAGTCTAGATGTTCATTAGCATATTAGTACCAAAATTAAAGGTGCGGAAACCAAATTGGATCAGGTCCAGCAACACGAGTTGGAGCAACGAAATTTTAATCTTTATTGAATCCATTGAAATCTGAAGAGAGCTCCAAGCAGAAGCGCTGAGGCATTTCACGCTGACCCTGATCAAGGAACATGTTGGCCTGAAACGCGTCAGCGGTTCTGCTTAGAGCTCTCTACAGATTTTAATAGATGTAGTAAAGACTAAAGATATCGTTCATACGAATTCCTGGGTGCTGGACCTTTTCGTATTTGGTGGTCACCACTGTTAGGGGGTGTGAACCTGAGCCCAGTTGGGTAGAGACCACCCACTTCACAGTCTAGGAGCTCATTAGCATATTAGTGCTGAAATTAATGGTGCCTATCGGCTAATGAACAGGGAAGACTATGTGGAAAAAAAAAAAAAGCTATGAAGTCAGTGGGGCAGCAGGTATCCGTAGAGGAGGACATCACAGCCCCCCTTCAATTAGCAGTTGTGCGTCCAGATCTACAAGTCTACCCCTCGTTTGTGCAAAATGTGTTAACGAACCAACACAAAAAAAAATAAACGATTAGTAGGAAAAGCAGGAAAGAACTTCAGTTCTTCATTCTCATGAACGGAAACTCCTTGCAGTAAATATTGTCCGTGAGGATTGTTGCCCTGGTCCCTTGTACTTGGAGAAGAGGAAACCGAAGTGTTATAAGAAAGATAATACAGAGTTCCTGCCAGGAGATCGGAGTGGAACAGCTCATACCCAAACGGTTAGGAGCGATACTTCAGGATGATGGGAACTGCCAAAAAAAAAAAAAGAGAGCCAGACATAAGTATAGTGGATTTACACTTGCACCTGGTTGGCATATAATAACAACAATCTTTATATGGCGCCAACATATTCCGCAGCACTTTACAATTTGGAGGGTATAAGTACAGAGAAACAAGACATTACATTATAAAAAGCTACTTAAAAATCAGACACCAGGTGTGAGGGCCATGCTCGCAAGAGCTTACAATCTATTAGGGTGTATGGGTGAAACAAAGGGTGACAAGTGCTTGGTTTACAATGGGTTATATAAATATGGGGTAGCTTACATAAAAAGTGGGTGAACCTTCCACCCAGACCGTACAACTATATAGAGATACCTGCCTGTGGGTGCCCAAGTGCAAGAAGTGACGAATGTGTGTGACAGAATTTGGGAGGGTTAACAATTAGGGATCTTGGTAGGCTTGCCTAAGTTTTCAGGGTGCACTTAAAACTAGGAGGGTTGTGAGTGTGCCTGATCATATGTGGTAACATGTGCCAGAAAACTGGTGCAGCACGTGTGAAATCTTGGAGACATGGGAGGTTCAGATGACTGAGGAATGTAATCCGATATCAGCAGCAGAGTGGAGAGACCGGGTAGGGTGGTAGACAGAGGTGAGGGAGGAGATGTAGGGGGGGGCAGCGCTGTGGAGAGACCGGGTAGGGTGGTAGACAGAGATGAGGGAGGAGATGTAGGGGGTGCAGCACTGTGGAGAGACTGGGTAGGGTGGTAGACCGAGGTGAGGGAGGAGATGTAGGGGGGTGCAGCGCTGTGGAGAGACCGGGTAGGGTGGTAGACAGAGATGAGGGAGGAGATGTAGGGGGTGCAGCACTGTGGAGAGACCGGGTAGGGTGGTAGACAGAGATGAGGGAGGAGATGTAGGGGGTGCAGCACTGTGGAGAGACCGGGTAGGGTGGTAGACAGAGATGAGGGAGGAGATGTAGGGGGGTGCAGCGCTGTGGAGAGACTGGGTAGGGTGGTAGACAGATGAGGGAGGAGATGTAGGGGGTGCAGTGCTGTGGAGAGACCGGGTAGGGTGGTAGACAGAGATGAGGGAGGAGATGTAGGGAGGAGCAGCGCTGTGGAGAGACTGGGTAGGGTGGTAGATAGAGATGAGGGAGGAGATGTAGAAGGTGCAGCGCTGTGGAGAGACCGGGTAGGGTGGTAGAGATGAGGGAGGAGATGTAGGGGGTGCAGCACTGTGGAGAGAGCGGGTAGGGTGGTAGACAGAGATGAGGGAGGAGATGTAGGGGGTGCAGCACTGTGGAGAGACCAGGTAGGGTGGTAGACAGATGAGGGAGGAGATGTAGGGGGGGTGCAGCACTACGAAGAGCTTTATGGGCGAGAGTGATTAGTTTCTGTTGTATTCTGTACTAAATGGGCGACCAGTGCAGTGACTGACACAGGGTAGAGGCATCAGTATAGCGGCTGGAAAGAAAGATGAGCCTGGCTGCTGCATTCAGGACAGATTGGAGAGGGGAGAGATTACAGAGAGGGAGGCAAGAAGTTACAGGAGTCACAACGAGAATGAATAAGAGCAACAATAAGAGCCTGTGTTGTTTCCACAGTGAGAAAAGGATGGATTCTGGAGATGTTCTTGAGTATAATCGATAAAATATACAACCAAACTGTGATCGGGGCAGGTCCCAGAGGTGAGAACTGCTCCTATCTTGGGTACTGGCCCCCAAAAGTTTTGGTTCAGAATGGAGAGCCTGTCACAAATCTCCATTCAGTTCCCAGAACAGGTGAGCAGTGTGTTCTCACAACTCCCATAGAACAGAATGGCAAGGCACAACTGGCTCTCCATTCTGAGCCAACAGTTTGGGGGCCCCTTCCCGACATAGGGACTCACACCTATCAGACTTGGTGACATATCCTGTCAATATGCCATCACAGTGCATGGTGAGAACTTTTTAATCCGCTTATCAATAAGTGGGGACGATTCCTAAATGCACTGGGGCAGAGTTAAGATTCCAAACACAAAATAGGCAAAAACACTCATTTATTAGATGTTTGAGACACTTCTGAGTGTGACTAAATGTAGTCACTTAATACACCAGCTTAAAAGGGTTGTCCAGTTTGTTTGTTTTTTTTACTATTTTAAGCTAACGCTGTAGCAATAAAATTAAAAAAAAATACACTCTCCCCTCGCCTCGCACCGAAATTCCAGCACTCAAGCTGCCGGCTGTGCCTCCCATTCTCCTTCTCCTTTTCATATCTGTCTCTGCACCAATGCATCCAATCATTAGTTTCAGCGGTCATGTGCCATCGCCTTGACATCACCACTCACAAGTAAATGGCTTGCAAGCTGTGATGTCAACATAATGGCACGTAACGGCGGAGACGAATGTGAAAAGAAGAAGCGAAGACGCTGCCCGCAGCCTCAATGGCGCTGGAGTGGCGGTGAGTGGCAAAGTACGCCCCGCAAATACAGTAAAATCATAGCACTTATTGACTGCTATGGAAACCGCTCGTACTTCCCAGTGCATACTGTGTGCCCGGAAAAAGAAGTGACAAGTCAATTCTTTTGGGTGTTTATGCGCTGAGAAATCCGAAACTAACAGGAGGCAGGATCATTGTACTGTTGAAAGTCTGCACTGGCCAGCAGGTCCGTTCAACAGCAGGTGTATTGCGGTGTGCACACTGCCCTACGGCGTTGGAGCATACCCTTATTACTGAAGGGGAAGTAATTGCCAAAGCCTTTCCTGAAGCCCTCACTTGTTCCTGCTGGGGCCAGCGCCTGAGGCGGCAAATCCATAGAGTCACAGTTCTCACGGATAAGAAGGTTTTTCTCCTCTGGAGATTGAATCTTTTCTTCTCCAGATGAAGAGAGCGCTCCCTCTGTCTTTTAAAGGTAGTTTTACATGAAATAGCTTTTCCCTATACTTTTTGTGGGAGCCATTTATATACTTATATAAATGAATCAAGTCTCCCCATAGACCAACTAAGTTTAAGCCCTTACCGACATATGACGTACGAGTACATCATAGTGTCGGTAAGGGGCTTTGTAGCGGGATCGCAGCGTAATCCTGATAAATAGCCGCGGGTTGTTAGCTGCTAACTGCAGCAAACACCTGTTTGCTACAGTGCGGGATGCAGCCGTCTCCATCCTGCGCTGTTCAACCCCTTAGACGCCGCACCAAACATCGCCGCGGCGTCTAAATGAGTGATAAGCGGTGCTGCGCACCATTTCTCACTCTGATTGGGACATCAGCGGCGAGATCGCTGTGTCCAGATCATTTAACATAGCAGCTGGAAGCCTTGTGAAAGCTTTCAATCGCTGCCATGTTTTCTGTTTTACAAAAAAAATTGTAAAAAAGAAAAAAAAAACCTGTAAAAAAATTAAATAAAAAAAAAAAGTTTCAGCTATTTGGTATCACTGCGTCCGAAAAAGTCCGATCTATTAAAATAGAACATCATTTTCTTCCGTACGCTGAACACCGTAGAAGAGAAAAATTCCAAACGCCATTTTACGTTGCATTTTACGTCCTCTAAAAAGGAATAAAATAAAAAAGTCGCATGGATTCCAAACTGGTACCAATGAAAAGTGCACTTCAGCCCGCAAAAAAAACCACCTCTTTTCTCAAGACTATAGATGTTAGTGCAAAAAAGTTATTGGTCGCAGAGAATGGCGCTGCCGCAAAAATTTAAAAAATAGAGAATGTTTGGTATTTTTCTACGGTACCAAAACATAACGAAAACTGTATGTTTTGTACTGCTGGATTCGTATCAACCTGTAGAATACAGAGAACACATCATTTATACCGAAGATTGAACGCCGCAAAAACAAAACTCCCATGAACTAGGCCCAAGTACGATTTTCTTTCACATTTTGCCTCACTTAGATTTTTTTTTTGCGGTTTCCCAGTATATTCTATGGTACGATGAATAACACCATTAGAAAGTACATCTTGTCTCACAAAATAAAAGCCCCCATTTGTCTAGATAGGTAGAAAAATAAAAAAGTTATGGCTTTGGGAAGGCGAGGAGGGAAAAACGAACGTGTCAACAACAACAACAAAAAAAAAAGGGTCTCGGCGGGAAGGGGTTATTTCTTTTAACCTTTCCTCCTAATGGAGATGAGCCATGCCCCATTTCACTTTAGTTGCTCCTCTTTGTACTTTCCCTGGCTCCATAGCTTCCTTTCTATGGAATGGAGCCCAAAACTCCAGACGAGGCCGCTCCAATAGTTTGTAGAGTACGAATATTAAGTCTTTGTTCCCACGAGTCCATTTCTCTTTTAATAGACGGCGATATCCTGCCGGCTTTAGAGGCAGCTGATTGACACTGCAAGTTTTGACAACTGGACAACCTCTTTAGTGGCAAGTCCCAGCTGGTGCAAATTAAGCATGTAAAGCACAATGTGCCAAATCTATCGGCGAGTGGGCACCATTGTGATAAATCGGGCACATCTCACCGAATTACATCCCATAGGTAATAACAGGACCTCTTTGGAGATGCCGACTCCTGATTTGATGCATATGCGCTGCTGGACGAATTACACAATACCTACCGATAATGACCAGCAGGATGAAAACGAAGACCAACGCCACGATCACCTTTATCTAGAAGATACAATATGTACAGGGTTAGATGTAAAACTGAAGCTTCCTGGAAACCTAGCCTGATTAAGAGTGAATGAATATATTAGCCAATAAAAGTCCCCATTTTTTGGCCGAGGTGCCCTCTACCTCTTTTCCCCGGCTAGGCATCTCTACGCCATCACGCCATAGCCCCCAGCTTGAGACGGCACAGATTGGAGCAGCTGGGGCTATGGCGTGATGCAGACTCTGTTGATAGCTGGTGTGACATTAGGCGAAGCGTCACTTTGCCAATACATTCATTACATTATATTTGCCGGGGAATGGCACTGGCAGCCAATCGACTTCAGACCCCAAGAGAAAGCTACATCTGAAACATGCATCAGGGTAACCTCCACCTACCGCACATCAGGTATTTCGCTTCTGGTCCTTCCATATATTATTCTAGTTATACTTGCGGATACAGGTTTATGTGCACAAGCAGGCACTTCTAGGTGTATATTTTGCACTATATATTCAAACTCTGACAACTCTGTTTAGTATTATTTTCTTCTATAATTACATCTCACAGCAATTTATATATGGTATGAATTTGTGACTCACCCAGGATAAATCTCTTAGATAGATCAGTATAGAATTATATTATCGTGAGACATTTTCATTATTCGACCTGCGTAAAGTTATATGATTTCATAGAACACTATAAACAGCATTTATTAAAAAGTAAAGATATTCCACTATCTTCATGCGTATCTTTTCTTTTGCCTCTTTATTGATCTATTATCAAGATCCCCTTTTTCAGTGAAACTTCCTGGTTGTGAGAGTGTCAGTAGTTCTTCAGCATCTCTTCCTACAACTCCCAGACTGCAATGCAGTTGCAATCTAGGTCTTCCGTGCCCCCTAATCTTTCTATCACTGTTCAGCCCTGCCCTGTACACCCTGACGTCATAATTCTCAGACATGTAAACCTTATGCCCCCTGCATCTCTGCTCCAGTTCACTTCCTGGATATCTGCAGCAGGCCGTGTATAGTACAGAGCACCAATCACAAATCATAACATGGTAAGAAAGAAAAAAAAATTCTTTCCCCATCCTATAAAATATATACACAAAGATAGATAGATGGATGTGTGTGTGTGTGTATATGTATATTTTATAGGATGAGGAAAGAATGACTTTTTTTTAAATTTTTTTTTACCCTTGTTACAATTTGTGGATTGGTGCTCTCTAATGTGGCTGAATTCCCCCGATGAATATAAAAAATATGTGTGTGTGTATGTATGTATATATATTTACAAAAAGTGTGATCGGTGTACTGACTTTTGTTGCCAGCGGTTTAGACATTAAACGGGTTGTTGTCTCACTGCATTGATTCATCTGACCTCAGTGAATATGTGTGTGTATATATATATATATATATATATATATATATATATATATATATATATATATATATATATATATATATATATACACATACACATACACACACACACATATATATATATATACATACACAATATATATATATATACACACATATATATATATATATATATATATATATATACACATACATACATAACGTACGTACGTACATACATACATACATACACACACACACACATACAACACACAAACATTTTTTATATACGTAGGGGGAATTCAGGCAAAAAGCAAGGTCTCTGAAGACCACTGCTATATAAAGAGCAGTAGGCAGATATTTTTCTGCTGCTGCTGCTGCTGGAGACTTGTTGGTTCTCTTCAGAGACCTTGCTTCTTGGTTGAATTCCCCCGACGAGTGAAATAGATATTTACATATAGGAATATACTGTATCACAATGAACAGATTTAAATAGGCGCTATTATAAATGGACATATATCTATCTATATATACAGTATCTCACAAAAGTCAGGACACCCCTTACATTTGTGAAATATTCTATCTTTTCATGGGACAACACTGATCTGACACTGATACAATGTAAAGAAGTCAGTGCACAGCTTGTATTACAGTGTAAATTTGGTGCCCTCAAAATAACTCAACACAGTCATTAAAGGGGTTGTATCACTGCAGGGATAGCTGCCTTTTATGTTAACATCTTGCAAAAACAAGTCACTTTGCAATATGTATCCATTAACAGTGTCCTACCTATTCCTAGATATCCCCTCTTGTATGAGCTGCATCAGCTCCTCAGGTCGCTATAGCTACAGACCTATTCAATCTCTCCTGATAGGCTGCCAGCACTGGTTGCTATAGCTACAGACATGTTCTACCTCTTATGATAGGCTGCCAGCTGTGGTTGCTATAGCTACAGACCTGTTTGATCTCTCCTGATAGGCTGCCAGCGCTGGCTGCTATAGCTACAGACCTGTTTGATGTATCCTGATAGGCTGCCAGCACTGGCTGCTATAGCTACAGACCTGTTTGATCTCTCCTGATAGGCTGCCAGCACTGGCTGCTATAGCTACAGACCTGTTCTACCTCTTCTGATAGGCTGCCAGCACTAGTTGCTATAGCTATAGACCTGTTCTACCTCTTCTGATAGGCTACCAGCACTGGTTGCTATAGTTACAGACCTTTTTAATGTCTCCTGATAGGCTGCCAGCACTGGTTGCTATAGCTACAGACCTGTTCTCTCTCTCATGATAGGCTGCCAGCACTGGTCGCTATAGCTACAGACCTGGTAGAAGCCAGTAAAAAAAGAGCCTCAAATTTTTTCATATATTTCATATTAGCAGAAATGCTGTACCAAAAATTCTTATGTCCTCTTTGACTGTTTATTAGTGTTTCTAGAGTGCTACTGATATTGTACTGTGCTTGCATAGTGGAAGCCAGTAAACACGCCCCTGAATTCAAAATGAAACCAAGAAAACTGAGGTCAGATGAATCAATGTAGTGAGACAACCCCTTTAATGTCTAAACCGCTGGCAACAAAAGTCAGTACACGGATCCCACTTTTTTGTAAATATTGTATTCTATCTTTTCAAGGGACAACACTGGAGATATGAGACTTTGACAATGTAAAGTTGTCAGTGCACAGCTTGTATCACAGGGGAAATGGGGTGCCCTCAAAATAACTCAACAAACACCAATCAATTATAAGAGCAGAACGTAGCTGGGACCTTCTCTCCCTGAAAATGCGGAGGTCTGAACAGACACCAAGTGAGGTAACATGTCAGAGTAGGTTCCCATCTGAACTGAGGTCACCCTGTTACTGGTGGATGGGCTCTTACAGTTTTGATCAAAAATTAACCTCTAATTTTCAGGTCTTATAAAGTAGCAGAAATACATTTTGAAAAAATTCCCTTTGACTGTTTCTGGTGTTTATAGAGCGCTGCTGCTGATACGGTCTTGTCTTTGGTACTGGTGATGCAGACCGCATTGAGAACGAGATCCAGCAAGCTTTCTTAAAACGTTTTCACATTTTATTTGCTCCCATTAAAAAAACAAACATAAATCAAACCATGACAAAAATGAGTGCGTCTCACGCATTTCGAGTCTCCTCATTGACACTATGAGTAAGGCTATGTTCACACGGCGGAATTGTGCGTACAGTACGCGCCGCGTTACGTCGGGTGTTTTGGTGATCAGCGCACATTCCCGAAGCACGGAGGGGGCGGCCCGCCAGCCCCGTATACATGCATTACTTGACGGCGCGTATTCGCCGCAAGTAATTCACATGTCACTTATCTCCCCGCGTGTACAATACGATCGCATTGTACATGCGGAGGGACGAGGCGTAATCCATAGTTCTCTATGAGAGCTATGGATGAACGTAATTGCGGTGAAATGGAAGTAGCCTCAAAAGTGCTATTCTGTCCGTGTGGGGATCCAAATTAGCTTAAAAATATCAAAGGGTGCACCGAGAAAACAAATCACAACATGCCCTGTTGCTGTGAAAGTGCTTTCTGATTTTATTCACAAAATAGCAGTTTTTTTTTATACTTTTGCAAATTAGTAGATAAGCATCACATGTAGCAGGCTGTGAGGGTCTATTGGCATGTCCTTATCTACAGACCCCTCCTCACAGCTCAGGAATGTTTGGACACAGGGTGTAACTTCAGAAAAGGTGCCATCTTGGATTACACGACAATCTCTACAAACTACTACAGGCGGCCACTACTACACATTAATGACAAAAGATATACCTACAGCTTTTACATGCTGTATTACATAGGTATGTGAGGTATATACTAACTAATACATTAAAATAGAGACACAAAGGATCACACATATATAACCTTTGTTCCCATCCACAACAGCGGCACGCATCTCGCCAAGTATTAAGCGCAAATACGCAGCAAAATGTGCGCCGAATTTACACTGTGTGAACATAGCCTTAAGAATCCATGAAGAGATGTATACGACACGCTCATTTGCATCACAGTTTGATTTTTTTTTTTTATGAGACCAAATAAAATGTAAAGAAGTTTTAAGAAAGATTTTCACTAGTGCTGGATCTCGTTCTCAATAGAGTCTGCATCACCAGTACCAAGGCATTATGGGATAGGAGCTGAGAAGCTCAAGCGCCCTCTACTGGATGCAAAAAAATCCTCAATTTACTTCCGACTCGCTCAATCTTTAGAGAGCAAAAAAGGATATTAGCTAAGCCAGTATCACTCATCTGCATACAGCAGCCGTTTTGGGGTTTTGCCCCTCATCAGCGCAGAGCAGAGCGATACTGGATGGCTGGGTGGGAGGCAATGAGTGGCTCAGAAAGGGGAATCTCTCTCCTTGGAGAGAGCACCATATAGGTGTGTGGAGTTTCGAAGACATTGACTATTCAGGCAAGTTGTGTCTTTGTTCTTTCTTTATATGTTTTGTTTTGGGTGCATGTATTTCTTGCTAAGCCTGTTATGTGCAGCCATACATTTATGCTATCACCAGTACCAAGGCATTATGGGATAGGAGATGAGAAGCTCAAGCGCCCTCTACTGGATGCAAAAAAATCCTCAATTTACTTCCGACTCACTGAATCTTTAGAGAGCAAAAAGTGATATTAGCCAAGCCACTATCAACCATCTGCAGACAGCTGTTTCGGGGTTTGCCACTCATCAGTGCAGAGCAGAGCGATGTTGGCTGGCTAGCTGGGTGGTAGGCAATGAGTGGCTCAGAAATGGGAATATCTCTCCCCTGGGAGAGCACCATATAGGCGTGTGGAGTTTTGAAGACGTGGACTATTCAGGCGAGTCGTATCTTTTTTCCTTCTTTATATGTTTTGTTTTAGGTGCATGTATTTCTTGCTAAGCCTGTAATGGAACATCTCCTTAAGGAGAGCACCGAACGAACGGTGTTTTAGAGTTATGTATTGCCTTTTCGCCCTCTACTAAGTATCTGCATATCACAGGTCATTATGGGAAAGGGGCTGAGAAGCCCACAGCGCCATCTGTTGGTTGTAACAAATCCTCAATGTGCTTTTGACCCACCAGGTCTTGAGAAAGCAAAAGGATTTTAGCCAAGCCAGTATCTCTCATCTGCAGACAACGCAGTATCGCTCTGCTCTGCACTGATGAGGGACAAAAATCCCGAAATAGCGTTGTCTGCAGATGAGAGATACTGGCTTGGCTAAAATCCTTTTTGCTTTTTCAAGACTCGGTGGGTCAAAAGCAAATTGAGGATTTGTTACATCCAACAGAGGGCGCTTTGGGCTTCTCAGTCCCCTTCCCATAATGCCTTGTGATATGCAAATGCTTAGTAGAGGGCGAAAAGGCAATATATAACTCTACAAGCCGTTCGTTCGGTGCTCTCCTCCTTTCTGAGCCACTCAATGCCTCCCACACAGCCAGCCAGTATCGCTCTGCACTGATGAGGGACCAAAATCCCGAAACAGCGTTGTCTGCAGATGAGAGATACTGGCTTGGCTAAAATCCTTCATGCTTTCTAAAGACCTGGTGGGTCAAAAGCAAATTGAGAATTCGTTACATCCAACAGAGGGCGCTTGAGCTTCTCGGCCCGTTTCCCATAATGCCTTGTGATAAGCCTGTTATGTGCAGCCATACATTTATGCAGCTATCAGTAATTTTGCACCACCAGGAAGGAGGTTTGGTAGATGCCGATGTTTGTGTGAAATTTGTCTGTAACTTTTCAGCCTGTGAAATTTTGTGCCAAAATCAGCAGATCTCAGGGGTGTCTGCAGAAAGCAGGGTGGTGCTTCACATCTAGAGTAAAAAGTTGACTTTCCAGGTAGCTCCTAAAACACAGCTTTAGCCTTAATATATAATAACTAAAAAAAGAAAAACAATCTTCACAGAGAACATAGGAAGGTACCTTGCACTCTCGCCACCACATCTGTCTCCTGAGCTGTCTCGCTCGGCTGCTGAATGCTGTTGCGTTATCCGATAAACTTTCTGTGGGTCAAGGCAAAAACATTATAAAGAACTAGAAAAGCCAAGAAATCAGGATCCAGCAGGAAAACTCAGTCACAACTCAACTAGCTGGCAGGGTGATATCCAGGACTTTAACCTATGTGTACAGCCCACCAAAGCACTGCTGGTGGCCCACCGCAGGAACAGGGCTTAGGTAAACGCACCCAAAAATGGAGTCAGCTGAACACTCCATAAAGTCCCAGGTTGCATGGAAAGCACTCTGCTACTGCCAAGGTAATAGAATAAAGATGGGAGAAATCCAGCAATCCTCAAAATACAGATCCCCTTTTATTTAAACTAATTTAAAAATGACATCCATAATCGCAGGACACCGCTGATGCGTTTCAAACATATGAGTTCTTAAAGCGGAGATCATTTGTTCAAAACGCGTCAGCGGTATCCTGCGATTATGGATGTCAATTGTAAATTAGTTTAAATAAAAGGCGATCTTTATTCGTAGGATTGCATAAAAAATGTCAACAATGTATTATAGGGGTTTTGCCACAAAGTCATTTCATACCTGCTTTATCCAGCTTCAGCTTTCAGCGCGCTCAAAAGGGGGGAATGTGTGTTTGAACTGCATATCATATGATACAGCAGGCTTGACATCTCCATGCCTTTCCTCAGTGTGCTCACTTTAGTCAAACAAAGGTCTGTTTATGTACAGAGCTGTGGGTAGTTACAATGTGGCTGAGTGGTTAGAGCTTCTGCCTTCCAACATAGGGATCCTAGGTTCAAATCCCTGCGGGACCCAAACACACATATATATGCACATACCAGATTGAGGTTTATTTTTTCCTTTTATTCATTTGCACTGTTTGACTAATTACTAAGTAGTACAGAAGACAGGAGTGGAATGAACACGTGCTCTGCAGTGAGTGTGTGTGATTACTAAGGAGTACAGAAGTTGAATGACAGTATCTGGGTTTGAACACTCAGCAATGAGTGTGTGTGATTACTAAGCAGGGAATAGACTGGCAGTAGCTGCCTGAGAGGAGAGGTGATGTCTGAGCATGTACGGCCAAGACTGAGGAGCTCTCGTCACTGGTCGGATCCCCTGGAGATGAGCTGTACACTATGGATATCTAAGGAAGCAGCTAAAACAAAAATTATACAGAATTTTTATTAATGATGAATGGAGAAAATGTGTATTTAATTTGCAACCTTCACACGTCAATTTCACTTTGTGGCAAGACCCCTTTAAAGTGGTTGTCCAAGATTAGTCAAAAACAGCACTGCACCGGTCCACGGGTTATGTGTGATTTTGCTGCTCAATCTCATTTACTTCAATGGAGCTACAATCTTATCCTGGCCAAGCCCTTTAATTTTATAGCGGAGTCGGCAAGCTTACTGGTTGATTCTACTCCAGAATTTTTGAAAAGAGGAGCAACTCCAAACCAAATAAAATGTTCTGTGGATGTCTCCAGATCTAGTCAGTTCAGGATTAGGAAGCTATCTGATGGCTGCCGGCCTCACTGCTGTCATTTATATCCCAAATAAGCTTCTCAAAAGGTTAACCTCAGCTTCACGAGGACTGCAGTCATCAGGAATACACTCTACATTGCAGCCGCCTGTCCAGTGGACGCCAGCAGCCGCCTGTCCAGTGGACGCCAGCACCGCCTGTCCAGTGGACGCCAGCAGCCGCCTGTCCAGTGGACGCCAGCAGCCGCCTGTCCAGTGGACGCCAGCAGCCGCCTGTCCAGTGGACGCCAGCAGCCGCCTGTCCAGTGGACGCCAGCAGCCGCATTTCAATTGGACGCCAGAAGCCGCCTGTCCAATGGACGCAAGCAGCCGCCTGACCAATGGAGGCCAGAAGCCGAATGTCCAATGGACGCCAGCAGCCGCCTGTCCAATGGACGCCAGCAGCCGCTTATCATTGCCCCTTCTCACCTGACTTATCCTGGAGTTCATCCAATCTCTCGCCTCGTTCTATCACTTTTGTGATATTTTCCTGCATGACGTCTATGACCTCATCCACCTGGTTCTGCACACTGCAAATAGACAAGAATGTAAGTTCACAAATGCGGGTTGAAAAGGTTTCTTATCAGAAATGGAAAGAGTCTGTCAGGAGATTGGTGCTGCCCAAAATACAGGCATCATGAAATCCTAACAGGCTCTCTGATGACAACCACATATAGATGAAAACATGGTTAAACTAATACACATGTGGACAAAACGGTTGGGTCAAGAAAAGAAAAACCCACAATGGCCACTACCGTAAAATAACTTGAAGCTGACAAAAGTAAAGATAAATTTACGTTGCTTGAAAATCAATGAATGAAAATCAGACCTTGTGTTTGAATTGTGGTTGAACCGGAAAAAAAACCCCCCAAAAAATGGAAATGATAGTTCCACTAGAAAAGACTGAAAATTATTTAACCATAGAGACATTTGAAACTAGGGTGCGTACTGTAATTAGCATGATGAGTGTCTTCAAATTTGTAATCGGTCAGACTGCCTATATAAAGGCTGAAAAGTAGTCACTGTGCTGTTTGGTATCATAGTGTGCACCGCACTGAACACGAACCAAAGGAAGCTAAAAAGAGAGTTGTCTCAGGAGAAAGAAAATTAGAGCTTGATGTTCCAGTTACTACAGCTACACTACTTGTTCAGACATTCAAGGTCTATAGGACTGTCACCAACAACCCTGGACGCATGAAGTAAATTGATGACAAACTGAAGAGACGGATAGTACCAATGGTAAACAGAGAGCCAGGAATAACTTTTAAATAGATCGGAGGTGTCCGAAGTCAATGTACAGCGATACCCCGTTGTCCGCTGGGCTTACGTTCCAGAAAAGTGTAATGGATAACAAAACAACAGGTAATGAGGCAAAAAAAAAAAAAAAAGGGTACTGTTCAGTATTATGTGTTAATTAAACGAGGCATAAAGAACACTGTAAGTGGGATATAGTAAAAGATGATGCAGCTTCATGGCACCAACTAAAGTAGCTGCAGTGACTAAGGGATGGTTGCACTCATGGATATTGAATGTGAAGCGAAATGATAATGAGGTTTATTGCAACATTGATGGTGATGTAAGTGTGAAATGATGGATACTGAAGCGATAGATAAGGGGATATTACTGTATATCAGTGTCAGATTGCACCATGGGTCACCATTTTTGCCAAAGTGGACTTAATGGAAGACAACCGAGGACCAAACCACTGTTGAAAGCAAATCGTTAAAAAAAAAAAAAAAAAAAAGAGAAACTTGGGGAATTTGCCAAAATGCATACTGAAAACAAAGCTTATAAGAAAATGACAACTGGATGAATGAGACAAAACTGGAGCTTTTTGACAAGTCACATCAGCCTGAAGTTTACAGAGACAAAAATTAGAAATTAGATTTGCTGCATCTGGCACAGGGAGCCTTGAATCTGTGAAGGGTGCAATGAAATCTCAAGACTACCAAGGCGTTCTGGAGTGAAATGTTCTGCCCAGTGTAAGAAAGCTTAGTCTCAGTCGCAGATCATGGGTCCTTCAACAGGATAATGACCCAAAACACACAGCTAGAAACATTTAAGAATGGCTGAGTGCAAAACATTGGACTATATTGAAGTGGCTGATATGAGCCCTGATCTAAATCCTATTGGAACATCTGTGGAAGGAGCTGAAACACAGTCTGAGAAGGCACCTGAGAAGGCTGGAGCTGTATGGTAATGATGAGTGGGTCAAAAAGCTCACTGAGAGTTACTGAAATTGTTTGAGGATTGCCGGAAAGGTTCTACAATAAAATATCAAGTCGGGGGACCAGTGATTTTGTCCAAGCCACTTTCATTGTTTTTGGGTTTTTTTGGGGGTTTTTTTCGGTTGCACCATAATTCAAAAGCAATATTCGATTTCAGTATATTTTTTTATTGTCAGTTTCAAGTTATTTTGGTGACCAATGTGGGTTTTTCTTTCTTTAAAAGAAGGGGAACAACAATTTTGTCTATGTAAACAGCTTACATGGTCAAATCATAGAAATTCAGCCTTCCTGACTGTGCACGCTCAGGCTATGTTCACACGGCTTAACTGAGGGACGTAATTACGCCCCGCAATTACGCCGTGTGGACGGGGGCGGGGCGGGAGTGGGGGAGTGAGCGGGGGGCCGGCACTTCGCCGGCCCGTTGACTTGCATTACCAGCGGCGTGTATACGCCGCTGGTAATTCACATGTCACTTATCTCCCCGCCCGGCATATTTGCCGAGCAGGGAGAGGAGACGTAATCCATAGTTCTCTATGAGAACTGTGGATTACCGCAATGAATGGGCCGTTTTCAGCCCGTAATTTGCGTACTCCGGCGCGTAATTACGGACCGAAATACGGCCCATTTTAAGCCGTGTGAACATAGCCTTAATCTGTGCAATGAGGATAGGACAACTAGACATATGTGTGGTGACCCTGCACAGAGACAGCAATCACTTGCACTAGAAGACAAGGAGGAACAAACTGTGTATACTCGACTTCTAGAAGATGTTATAGTAGCTATGAGGGATCGTGCCCAATTTGCCATTTTCCCCTCAATGGTGTCATGTGATTTGTTAACATGACAAGGTCTCAGGTGTGAACGGGGAGCAGGTGTGTTAAATTTGGTGTTATTGCTCTCACACTCTCTTATACTGGTCACTGATAGTTTAACATGGTCCCTCATGCCAAAGACCTGTCTGAGGACATGAAAAAAAGAATTGTTGCCCTACATAAAGATGGCCGAGGCTATAAGAAGAAGCCAACACCTGACACTGAGCTGCAGCGCGGGGGCCAAGACCATGCAACAGTTTAACAAGACAAGGCCTCACCATATTAGATCAAAGAAGGTGAGTGCACATGCTCAGTGTCATATCCAGACATGAGTGCTGCCAGCATTGCTGCACAGGTTACAGGGGTAAGCCAGACAGTGCTCAGACCATACGCCGTACACTGCATCAAGTTGGTCTGCATGGCTGTCATCCCTGAAGGAACCATCTTCTAAAGATACACAAGAAAGCCCGCAATCAGTTTGCTGAAGACAAGCAGACTAAGGACATGGATTACTGGAACCATGTCCTGGGCTCTGATGAGACCAAGATAAACTTATTTGGTTTAGATGGTGTCAAATGTGTGTGGCAGCAACCAGGGGAGGAGTACAAAGACAAGTGTGTCTGCCTACAGTCAAGCATGGTGGTGGGAGTGTCAGGGTTTGGGGCTGCATGAGTGCTGCCGGCTGTGGGGAGCAACAGTTCATTGAGAGAGCCATGAAAGCCAACATGTACTGTTACATCCTGAAGCAGAGGATGATCCCCTTTCTTCGGAAACTGATCACAGGGCAGTATTCCAACATGATAATGATCCCAAACACACCTCTAAGACTAGCACTGCCTTGCTAAAAAACATGAGGGTAAAGGTGCTGGACTGGCCAAGCAGGTCTCCAGACAAACCTTGTTGAGCATCTGTGGAGCCTCCTTAAACAGAAGGTGGAGGAGCGCCAGGTCTCTAACACCCACCAGCCCCGTGATGTCGTCATGGAGGAGGGAAGAGGATTCCAGTGGCTGCAGCCCGTGAAGCTCTAGTGACCTCCATGCCCAAGAGAGTTAAGGCAGTGCTGGAAAATAATGGAGACCACACAGAATGCTAACACTTTGGGCACAATTTCTCCATTTTCATTAGGGGTGTCCTCACTTTTGTTGCCACTGATGTCTGTGTTGAATTATTTCGAGGACCCACCAAAATTCACATTGTTATACAAGTTGCACACTGACTACCTTACATTGTAGCAAAGTGTTATCTTCGGTGTTCTCCCATAGAAAGATAGAATATTTACAAAAATTACTTTTTGAGATACTGTAGAACAAGGAAAAAATACAGGAATGCAAACAGGAGCACTAAGCCTTCAAGGCTTTATTCAAACAATTAAAATTTTGATCTCTATAACTCATTTGTCTTGAAATTACTGATTTTACGATTCATTGAATAAAACCATGAAGATTTATTGCTCCTCTTCCGGACCGGAAGGGGGACATTTTAAAAATTTCACTGCTTTTGAAGACATTATCGACTTTGTATAGCAACACACCAATGAGATATTGAGAATACGGATCTAAGATAATTTCCACAATTTTAAAGCCTATCGCCTTCCAAAATCCCTTCAAGTTGAAGGACCAGGAAAACATCAGACACTACTACCCTCAATCCAAAGACCTTGCATGACTTATAATGAAAACGCTCTTTCCATTGCTATCAATAACACAAGTAGAATACCATGCAAAGAGATTTAATAAATCCAGATATTAGGTTATAGTAGGTGTTGGTCCATTCCTGAAGACCCCAGCAACCTGGTAGGAGACCACTGGTCAGTCACTCCTTTGCCCGCATTTTCCACCAATACTAAGCTGCACTTTGATGATGTATCCATTATACAAGGTCTTAAGGTTTGTGGCACTGGCAAAAGTCAAACCGTTCCTCCACGTGGGAACAAATGTACAAAAATTTTTAAAGTCAAAAAGGGAACGTATAAACCCCAAAGATGTGTATGTAAATACTACTTAAAAGGGGGTTTCCCCACCCGTAACAAAATAAAAATGGGGCGCTCCTGGGCCACGTAAATAATAATAAAAAAAACAAAACAACAATATATACCAACAATAACTTATACTACCTTTCCTCCAGTCCCTGGTTTCGGCGATACATCTCTCTGGTCTTCTGTTTACATTCTTGTACCCGTGAACGGGGACATCACCGGTGCAGCCGCTGATTGGCTGCAGTGGTCATGTGCCCCTATTTACAAAACAGGCGGTGTTTAATTGAGTCTGTGATGCTGCGCCAATCACGGCTTTTTCAGCGGTAAACCTCGTCAGAAGTTCAAGAAAAGAAAAAAACCCGGGGAGACAAGGTGGGAAAGGGGGTTGGAGGAAGAGGAGTATGATTTTTTGGGGGGCGTATTGTAAAGTGTCTTTTTTATTTTATTTTACTGGGATCCCAGGAGCTTCTGCTTTGGTTTTATTATGGGTTGGACAACCCCTTTACTAATGAGGGATAGAGGACGGGATAGGCCATGTAGTCTCCTACTATTTACAGCAAGTAGATCACTTAACTTGGTTCAGGAGATATTTGCCTATATGCGTTTTGCAGAGTTAGTGTCCTTAACCAGGAATGTGGAAAAAGCCTCTACTCAGTGACCAGAAGTCAAGGGTCAAATAGCGACACAAGAGAAAACATGGAAGAGTCCGGCCCGTGATTTACACTGCTCACACTTTTCCTTAAACCTCAGCTGTCGACTCCCCCGTCCTGTCCCAGCCTCAATAAAAAGCTTTACGATTCCTCCGACGGCAGTGCGTCTGGCATGTGTCGCTCAGCGGTTAGCACTGTTGTCTTTGCAGCGTAGGAATTCAGAGTTACATTCTGAACATGGACAAATTCTGCATGAAGTTTGCAAGTGATTTTCATGGACTTCCTCCCATACTTATACTAAATAATTTTGAATTGAATTTGAGGATGCAAGACAATAACCAAGCAATGTGAGCAATCGCAATTTGTTTACTGGACTGAGAAATATGTTGGCCCTGTAGGTTTAAAACTAATAATATGCATATTCCCATAAGTCTGTGCTAGCATAATTTTAGCATAAAATTTGGTCCCTAGAGGGTCTTAACCTCTTACCATTATATGATGCACGGATACGTTATCGTGTTGGTAAGCTGCTATGGAGTGGGATTACACGCTAAGGCCACTCCTTATACGGTGGATGCCCGCTAAATATTACAGCGGACACACACCGCTAACCAGCTGTTTAACCCTTAACGCAGTGTTTCTCAACTCCAGTCCTCAAGACCCACCAACAGGTCAAGTTTTCAGGATTTCCTCAGTATTGCACAGGTGATATAATTAGTATTGCACAGGTGATATAATTTTTGTCATTTCTTCTGTGGAGATCCTGAAAACCTGGCCTGTTGGTGGGTCTTGAGGACTGGGGTTGAGAAACACTGCCTTAACCCATTGTGGCAGCGGTGTCTAAATGAATGAGGAACACATAGTTGGTATCGCTGCAACCGTGAAAGTCCGATCTGAGATATCACATCATTCCTCCCGTACGCTCTACACCATAAAATCCAAAACCGCAAAATTGCATTTTTTGCTCTTTTCCCGCCCCCTAAAAATTGGAATAAAAAGTGATCAAAAAGTCACTTTTATCCCGATTTCAGCTTCCCGAAACAATGTCCTCGCTTTGTCACGTTGGAAACAAAAAAAAGTTATGGCACAAAAAAAAGCCCCTGCAGTCCAAATTTAAAAAAACTATAGAATTTTTTTTTTTATTTTTTAAATACAAAATCGTAAAAAAAGGGAAAAATTCCCCCCCAAAAAATTCAAACCCCCTGCAAACATGGTCCAATTATATTTCTTTTCTTATTTCAATCCAGTTAGAATTTTTTTTTTTTTTTTTATTTTTAACAGAAATTTTATTGTATGTAAATGGCCCCATTAGAAAAACATCTTGCCCGAAATTCAAGCCCACTTTTGGGTCTATGTAGATGAAAAAAAAAAAAAAAAAAGGTTTGGTTTTTGGGAAATGTGGGGGGAAAAAAAAATAAGCGCCATGTACTTGACCACATGCAGGGAAGGGGTTTTTGGGGCCCCAAACAGCCCCAGACCCCAACTCAATTGAAAGCTGTTGGGGTGGACATCGGAGAGAGCGCGAACGTGCCCACACTCAACGAAACTAAGCAATGTCCAAAGAAGGTGGGCCCAAATTCCTCCGAAACCCTAGAGGGTATAAAAAAAGGTCTTCAGTTTATTGCTGCTAAAGATGCTTTAACCCCAAACTAGGTACATGGGTCACCAAACTACAGATTCATGGGTCACCAAGTTTAGAGTGTGGGTCCAAAGCTACGGATTGTGGGTGAAAGCTACGGGTTCGTGGGTCGCAAAGCTACGGATTCGTGGGTCGCAAAGCTACGGATTCGTGGGTCGCAAAGCTACGGAGTCGTGGGTCGCAAAGCTACGGATACATGGGCGCAAATACAGATTTTGGGGGGCGCCAAGCTACGATTGTGGGTCGCCAAATACAAACGTGGGTCGCCAAGCTACAGATTCGTGGGTCGCCAAGCTACAGATTCGTGGGTCGCAAAGCTACAGATTCGTGGGTCGCCAAGTCAGATTCGTGGGTGCCCAAACTACAATTCGTGGGTCCCAAGTAAGATTCTGGGTCGCCAAGCTTACAGATTGTGGGTCGCCAAGTACAATTTGGGGTCCCAAGCTACAGTTCGGGGTCGAAAAGCTAGGATACATGGGTTTGCCAAGCTACAGATCGGGGTCGAAAAACAGAGGGGTGGGGCGCCAATACAGAGTGTGGGGCGCCAAGTACAGATCGTGGGGTCGCCAAATACAGATTCGTGGGGCGCCAATACAGGTCGTGGGGCGCCCAAAAAAACAGAGTGTGGGTCGCCAAGCTACGGTACATGGGTCCCAACACAGAGTCGTGGGTCGCCAACTACAGAGTGTGGGTCGCAAGCTACGAGCGTGGGTCCAAAATACGAGTTCCCTGGGGGCGCCAAGCTACAAATCGTGGGGCGCCAAACTACAGGGTGGGCGCCAAGCTAGGAGTCGGGGTCGCCAAAACGGAGTCGTGGGTCGCCAAATCGGGTCGTGGGGGCCCAAGCTACGGTACATGGGGGCCCAAGCTCGGGTTCGTGGGTCGCCAAAGTACGATTCGGGGGGCCCCCCTACAGATTGTGGGGCGCCAACTACAATTCTGGGCACCAAGCTACGGGTTGGGGTCACCCAAGCTACGGAGTCGTGGGTCACCAAGCTACGGAGTCGTGGGTCGCCAAGCTACAGATTCGTGGGTCGCCAAGCTACAGATTCGTGGGTCGCCAAGCTACAGAGTCGTGGGTCGCCAAGCTACGGATTCGTGGGTCGCCAAGCTACGGAGTCGCGTTTCGCCAAGCTACTGAGTCGTGGTTCGCCAAGCTACTGATTCGGGTGTCGCCAAGCTACGGATTCGTGGGTAGCCAAGCTACGGATTCGTGGGTCGCCAAGCTACAGATTCGTGGGTCACCAAGCTACAGATTCGTGGGTCACCAAGCTACGGATTCATGGGGTGCCCTCAGCTTGTCACACTTGGCTTATCCATTTAGTCTTCATTATTGTTACGCCGTTGACGACACGGTTGTGTCCGGTTTGAGTTGTTGCTCATCTGAGGTTGTATTTACCCAATTTTAAAACCTTCTTAGGGAAGGTTCACACGGCCGATTTGGACGTTGCTTTGGCTGCTGTTCTGACGTGGATTCCACCCCCAAATCGGTGTAAAAAATTACTTTAAAAAAAAAAAAAAAAAAACACACCGAGTGGATTTTCACTGATTCCTATGTAAAACCACATCATAGTTCATACGACGCGTTTTTTTACACCACGTTTTGCCGATTTTCAGCACTGGAACATAAGCAACTCTTGAGGCGTTTTCCAGGAGTAAAATGCCAATAAGCATCAACAGAGAGCTTGAAAACCTCATACACAAGCTTGGCAGGTTTTTGACATGGTTTTGGACGCAGATCCGAGCCCAAAAACTGCCCTGGCAAGCAATTTCTTTCTGAAACAGAAAGAAAATCGTGCTAAAAAACCCATTTAAAAAAAAAAAACCGTATGGGGAAAAAAACCTCACCAAAAACTCATTTATTGCTGCATATTTATTATGACCAGATATTCATACCATAAAATGGCCACTTTATTACAGACTCTTGCTCTTTCATAATTGGGCTTCACTGTACAACAAAGGCCAGTGAGCTCGGAGTACAGCCTAAAACCCAATGAGCACATTTTCTGTGGAGGAGTATCCATGTGAAACTACATTAAAAATCAAGCGACCCGAGCGACTTCTAATGAGACCTGCTCATCGGTGTTAGACTGCCTGGGGCCAGTAGTTCAAAAACTGCCGACCTTGTAGAGTTTTTTCACATAATGGGGTCAAGAGTCGACCAAGAATGGTGAGATTAAGGATAAACATCCAGGGAAAGGGGATCCTGTGAACGTAAACAACTCATCGAGCAAAGGGGTCAGAGGAGGGCAAGAATTTTTTTGACGAATGGGCATGCAGAGTCAGGCAAAATTGCTGCTGAGTACAACTGCGAGTAACATGTCTGAATGCAGAGTTCATCATTCCTTAGCACAGATGGGGTCAGATGAATCCAGATCTTTGTTGCACCATGCCGACAGAAGGATCAGAATTGGGCACCAGTAGTATGAACGAATCAATGAACCCTTTCTGTTAGCTGTGAACAGTTCAGGCTGGTGGAGGCGACGTAAAGGTGTAGGGCATGTATTGCTTCATCAATCAGTTTGGCTGTTTTCTTGAAGCTTGATTCTCTCATTTCCTGAAATCCAGGGGTGTTTCTTCCCCTCCCAGCTGGGTGTTTCTTAACTGAAGGGGGATGATATCATCCCCCCTTCACCGTTCATGCTCGCTCCTGAGTCAGTGTGCTCTTCCCCCTCCCCTCTCTCTCCGAGTCCACATTACACTGTCATATCCATATGCAGTATTATTTTGTAAGAGTTGTTTACATACCACATGCCTGAATTCAGTCTTCTATGAACTCAGAGCACCGATGTCTTCTCCTCTCACAGCTGGAGGTTTGTTACAGTTGAATCCAGTCTTCTACGAACTCATCCAGAGCAGCACAGATCTAACTGCGATGTTTACACGCAGGCACCGAGGCACAATTCTGCTGTTTTCTGATTGTAGAAACAGCTGCAGTGTTAGTGTGTTTCTTCTGGTTGTACAGAGTGAAATGCTGCCGGACCCTTATTCTGAGTGAGAGAGGCAGCCTAATGCACCGTCTATGTTTACACTTAGGCACCGAGGCAAAATTCTTCTGTTTTCTGATTGTAGAAACAGCTGCAGTGTTAGTGTTTTTCTTCTGGCTGAGCAGAGTGAAATGCTCCCGGCCCCTTATTCTGAGTGAGAGAGGCAGGAATGCGCGCTCCTGTGAATACGACCGGGGGCCAGACAGAATGTAAATTAGTAGAGCCGTCAGCCAATGACATGAAAGGAGGAAGAATCTGACCGTCACTGGGGAACAGTGTTTACAGAAACAGAAGATAAGGGATCCTGTGAAAACTAGACAGCTTTGCTAATGACATCCAATTGCAAAGTTGCTTGTTTTCACTGTCCCCTTATTCTGACGACCATTTAATGAAATGATACAACCCCTTTAAGGCCAATGAGCCGAATCCAGACCACCAACTCATTTTATGTGACCCGCTGGAGCATAGACGCAGCAAGCAGGGATTGACAAGGTCTTGACGTGGAAAGACTGGCTCACCACTTTCCTTGGACAAGTGCTAAGCAGAGGCAGTGGTATCAGCACAGGGAGGGAGTCATCGTGAATTCGGAGCTTTGGCCTGCCTATACCCACCGCTCTCACAGGCGGTGGCACAGCTCTCACAGCCCTACTTAGGCATACTAATCATCCTTCAATGGCCCTTTGTGATCAACCATAATGCTGATATGGCATTCGTTGAAAGTGAGTTTGCCACCGCTGGTGTAGGGCATGTTTTTTTGGCACATTCTTTGTCCTCTGATATGTATTGTAATGCTGTGGGTGTAGACCCACTGAGCCACTGGCCGGGCTTACCCTGGAGGAGCATAACTAAGTGACTATCTGGTCTTCACTAGAGCCTCTGATGGTGAGGATAGGCTTGGGCCATTAGGATAGTCACCAGGTACCACTCTAGAGCAGTCCCCAGGCCAGTGGCAGCTGACCAAAGGGTTAGAAACATCGGGGTCAGGCACCATGGTCCATGGTCAGGGCAGGCAGCTCAGGTTCATGGAGCGGAGAGAGTAGACAGGACAATAAGACAAGCCGGGGTCAGGAACAAAGGGAGCAAACGAACAGCACAACACCTATCAGAAACCAGAACAAGGATCCGCTGGGAACCAAAATTCAGGCAAGGTGTTTGCAGCAAAAAAAAAAAACAGCAAGCCATTTAGAAGGCCTAGCAGAAAGGGTAACCACAAGTGAATGGAGTGAGAAGGTCGGCACCTGCTGACTGTGCGAGTCACCGGCGTGACACCTGTGGACTGATATTTGGACAACAGGACTGATCCAAGTATTGTGGCCAAAATAGTTCATCCCTTCACAGCAGCAGTTTACCCTATGGCAGAAGGACAACTACAGAAGGACAATGCACCACGCCACAAGGGTCACAGAGTCACGGACTGGTTCCAGGAACATGACAGTGAGATCTCCTTGCTTCGTCAACCTTGACCTTTCCCAAAATATTAATCCTAAAGAGCATCTCTGGGACAAGATAGAACCAGCTGTTCAGAGCACGTCAGTACTTCAATCTCATTTGTGGCAACTGCAAGAAGCTCTCCTGCCCACAAGGGCCAATATTCTTGCAGAACCATTTCAGCACCAACTAGAACCTACAACGTGAAGAACTGCTGAAGATCCAACGTGCGACCACATGGGTGCCCGTCACAAAGTGGCCACTCAATATAACGTGTACCATGTATACAAACTAATGCCTCAAAAAATGAGAATATCATTGAAAATTAAAGGGGTTCTCCAGGACTCTCTTTTTAGGTTATAGGGCTCACAAATGTATTATACTAAACCTTGTAATTCATACTGTAATGAGTCTATACAATATATGAGTTTCTCTATTTGCCTTAAAGGGGTTGTCTCACTACATTGATTCATCTCACCTTAGACCTGTTTTCTCGGTATCATTTTGAATTCAGGGGCCTGTTTACTGGCTTCCACTAGGCTGCAGTAGAAGCCAGGTCTATAGCTATAGCAACCAGCTCTGGCAGCCTATCGGGAGAAATCGAACAGGTCTGTAGATATAGCAACCAGTGCTGGCCGCCTATCAGGAGAGATCAAACAGGTCTGTAGCTATAGCAACCAGTGCTGGCAGCCTATCAGGAGATATAAAACAGGTCTGTAGCTATAGTGACCAGCGCTGGCCGCCTATCTGGAGATATTTATCAGGTCTGTAGATATAGTGACCAGCGCTGGACGCCTATCAGGAGATATTGAACAGGTCTGTAGCTATAGCAACTAGTACTGGCAGTCTATCAGGAGAGATCAAACAGGTCTGTAGCTATAGCAACTAGTACTGGCAGCCTATCAGGAGAGATCAAACAGGTCTGTAGCTATAGCAATCAGTACTGGCAGCCTATCAGGAAGAGATCGAACAGGTCTGTAGTAAGCACATAGCTCAGTGCTGGCAGCCTATCAGGAGAGATTAAAGGTCTGAAGCTATATGCGAAACCTGAAGGCTGATGCAGCCCATACAAGAGGGGATATCTAGGAATAGGTAGGACACGGTTAATAGACACATATTACAAAGTTACTTGTTTTTGCAAGATCCTTAACATATAAAGCGGCGATCCCTGTAGTGAGACGACCCCTTTAAATTTTGTATATCAATTATCTTTTCAGTGATACTCTAATGTTCTCAGATGCACTAGTATATATATGTGCAGTATGTATGTCTATGGAGTATGTGTTTGTATCTATTGCTATGTATATACACATTTTTACCAGTCTTTATTCCATAAACAATAACCCCCAGGTGATCTTTGGTATAAGCACCAGGGGTTAAGGGTGGCAGAGATGTTTTGGAATAACAAATTCTTCACAGCTCTGTAATTGGAAAAACATCCCGCTTGCCTCATTCACGGAGCAGGTTTTATTTGCATTCCACTGACGGCGTCCAAACGACACACGTGGATTCTTGCTACCAGTGACGGGATAGCATTTCTCTTTGTTGGCTTGCAAAGAATTACAGGATAAACTTGGCGCGGCGGGGAACCCTCCCAATGATAAAAGCATTTCCTTGCAAAATTAAAAAAAATCTCATCTTAATATTAACATTTTAAATTATCTAGGTTTGTTGAAAATAAAATTTCTGCCCTTGAACTGAACAGCAACTGGTATAGCCACCGATGCGCCGGACGTCATCCGGTTTAACAAGAGTCCTGAACGGAAAATCTACGTAGAGGGAGCAGGTGCTGTTCATGTCCTAGAAGGTTGGGCAAGAAGCTCTATGTGATCTGTAACGATGACCCTCACTTGGGGCTACGAGGTTCACAAACCGATCCTCAAAAAATGTATTCGTTAGTTAGGCTTAAAGGCGTCGTCTCACTACAGAGATTAGATTTCAAAATGTAGGGAACAGTAAATGAAGACTTTTTCAAAATATATTGCTTTGTTGAAATAAGATTTTATCTGCTCTGAGTGCACACAGGTTTCTCTGGTTACCATCCTGCTCTCCTCTTCTCCCCCAGTTAATTGTCTTATCTGAGAGCAGAGAGTGACATCACCACAAGTCGCACGATGGTCAACAGCTTAAAGGGGTTATCTCACTACATTGATTCATCTCACCTCAGTCCGGTTTTCTTGGTTTCACTTTAAATTCAGGGGTGTGTTTATTGCTTCCACTAGGCTGCAGTAGAAGCCAGGTCTGTAGCTATAGCAACCAGTGCTGGCAGCCTATCAGGATAGATCAAAGAGGTCTGTAGCTATAGCGACATAAGGAGCTGAGGCAGCCCATACAAGAGGGGAGATCTAGCAATAGGTAGGACACTGTTAATGGACATATATTGCAAAGTGACTTGTTTTTGCAAGATCTTAAACATAAAAAGCAATCCTTGTAGTGAGACAACCCCTTTAAGAACAGAGTGTGTTATCTCTAACAAACAAAGGAGACTGACTACTTTTGTTTACTTCAGAGCAGGGAGATTCAGAGCTCACAGATAAGATCTCCTGCTCTCATGTCAGTGCAACTAGAAGAGCTGCGAGTATAGAACTGACATGCTAATCACGGCTATAGAACCACCCAAAGCCTGCCCAGAAAGATACAGGATGGATGAAACTAAAGGTGGCTGTGGCTCTGTGAAACTACATGGTGAGATAACCCCTTTATATTTTGCATTCCCAAAATATGTGTTTGCCCAGGATCTACTTTGCCTCATCTCAATCATGACCACAAGCTAGCTAAACTATCGAGACCTTCTTCATAAATACCCCTCCTACAGGACTCTATGACGTTGTCCATGGCTCCCTTCTGTCCTGACTCCTAGATCTTTTTGATACAATAGCAACCCTAAAATTAAGGCAACAATGTTGTGTGTGGGGTGGGGGGGGGGGGGCGGGGGGAAAGGAGAGCAAATTCCTGAGGGTCCTTAAATATTGAACATGTACAAGCCTTTAAAATCAGCTCCTGACCCGTTTTTTTAATTGAAAGCCCTAAATACGTGCTCTCCACCTAGATGCACAAAAAAGTGCACAAGTATGCCATCTATCCCAGACCCACTCAGCCCCCACTAAACCTTATATCCTACTCCATCTTTAAGACACAAGGCTTTTGCAAGAAGTTACAAGACCAAATGGTCCCCTTTGTCGAAGTACAGGATGACGCGTACTTGCTTCTGGCATTAGTCCGGAAGACGAGCTCAAACGTCAACCGAGGAGCTAACAAGGTGTCTCCTACTAAGAGAACCGGGATTGCAGGGGAGAAAGGAACCAGGTGGCCAAAAAAAAAAAAAAAAAAAAGGATGGCTAGTGGCAGACCTGCTGTTTCCAGCGCTGTGTCCCTTATTCTGTAAGATGCTGTAGTTTTCGTGTATTTAATGCTCAAATCTGCAGTTTTCAGCCAGAAGAGTCATTCGAAGAGTCCTTCAGAGTGTCAGTTTTTTTCAAACCCGGCCAATCGGAGGCTAGCCCCGCCCACCTCAACTGACAAACCTATTACTTTGAATAGGTAGAAACATGTGAATAACTGTCAGTGGGCGGAGCTAGCCTTTGGTGGGCGGAGCTAACACCTGCTCATGAATAAGATTTGAGGGGTAAATGCTCTAAAACTGCTGCATCTTACAGAGTAAGCGGCACAGTGCTGGAAACAGCAGGTCTGACACTGGCTTGTGCTGCCCTCAGCAAGGGGGCATAATCTATGTGACAGGCTCCCTTTAAACTAAGCTGATGACCCAGTTTTTTGTTTGAAAGCCCTAAATACGTGCGCACCACCTAGATGCACAAAAAAAGTGCACAAGGATGCCATCTATTGCAGACGTACTCGGCCCCCACTAAATCTCATTTCCTACTCCTACTTCTTCAGGCCAGAAGGTATGTGCAAGAGGTTACAAGACAAAATGGTCCCCTTTGTCGGAATTTGCTCCTGTCATCAGTCCGGAAGCCAAGCTCAAAGTCAACCGAGTAGCCAACAAGGTGTCTCCTACCAAGAGAACCGGGATTGCAGGTGAGAAAGGAACCAGTTGGCCACACATTCTGCTTCTAGACCTCGGGAGGTTCCCAGAAGTACAGGATGACCCGTACTTGCTCCTGGTATCAGTCCGGAAGACGAGCTCAAACGTCAACCGAGTGGCCAACAAGGTGTCTCCTACCAAGAGAACCGGGATTGCAGGTGAGAAAGGAACCAGATGGCCACACATTCTGCCTCTAGACCTCGGTAGGTTCCTAGAAGTACAGGATGACCCGTACTTGCTCCTGGTATCAGTCCGGAAGACGAGCTCAAACGTCAACCGAGTGGCCAACAAGGTGTCTCCTACCAAGAGAACCGGGATTGCAGGTGAGAAAGGAACCAGATGGCCACACATTCTGCCTCTAGACCTCGGTAGGTTCCTAGAAGTACAGGATGACCCGTACTTGCTCCTGGTATCAGTCCGGAAGACGAGCTCAAATGTCAACCGAGTGGCCAACAAGGTGTCTCCTACCAAGAGAACCGGGATTGCAGGTGAGAAAGGAACCAGATGGCCACACACTTTCCCTCTAGGTCTCGGGAGGTTCCCGAAAGGAGCCGCATCCCTCAATACTAGACGCACAACAGTGACAAGTGAATAAAAGGTGAATGTGCGCAGTGTGATACTGCCCGGACGTACGGCCAGAAGAACCACTGTACGGCTGTGCCAATATCCAAGTTTCCCAATAAATGAAAGTGTCTGTAGTTTGTACGACTGCAACCTGAATCCAAGAACTGAGAAAAGGATTTCTGGCACTTATGAGAAGAACTCTCCGCACCAACCAAAACTATTTACAAGAGACAACGGAGAAATGTCTTCTAGTAACCTATGGAGGCAGCCCCCGTACTGGAAACACATTATACACGCACAACAAGTGAGTAACCTCCAGGGCTGAAATTCAGTCAGGGACAATTGTTTTTGAAATTGACAAAGTTGGAATTCTGTAAGGAAATTATTTCATCGCTGTGGGTTTGGGGGATAATGCAATCATTGTGTTGGAAAGGAGCGCCACAATTATAATACCAGATATGACAAAGATAACCAATTAGGATATTTAGCAATCAAGCCCGACTAGTTGGCAACAATACTGAACTCTTCATTTGTGACTGGGCACCAATACCAAGGTGGACCATAGGTTCCGGGCTTCACATCACTGTGACTGTCAGGCTGCTTTAAAAACCGTATTACAGTTTATATATCTCTTGGGGGGCGTATTGTACAACCTTGAGGAGATACAGCTAAGGCATAGGTGTCAAACTGAGGCCCTCCAGCTGTTGGGAAACTACAACTCCCATCATTCTCACTGTTATAGATTATATAAATGCATGATGGGAGTTGTAGAAACTCCTGAGCTAAGGCATACAGTCCTGAAGGCGATGCTCAGGTGTGAAACACAAAGTCCAAAGGAGGAATCTGGCCCACCATGCTCTTTTATATGGCTCCCGAGAGCTTAGACACAGCTGGGGTGCAACTCACAGGTGTTGGCACAGCTCTGACAGCCCTACCAACGGACCTAGCCACCCTCCAATGGTGCTTTGAGGGCAATCACAAAACTGTTTGACACTCCCGCTCTATGGGAAGGTTTAAACCATTAAAAAGGTTTTGCCACAAAGGCATTTCATGCCTAGTTTGTCCTGTTTCAGCTTTCAGTATGCGCAAAACGGGGCGTGTGATTTGTTTGAACTGCATATCATGTGATCCAAGGCTTGACATCACCATGCCTTTCTCCACAGTGTGCTCACTCTAGTCGAACAAAGGTCTGTTTATGTACAGCTAAAATGTAGCTTAATGGTTAGCACTTCTGACTTCCAACATAGAGGTTTTAGGTTCAAATCCCTACAGGAGCCAAATTAGTTTTTTTTTTCTCATCTCAATATACACAGGCGATTGAGGTTTCTTTTGTCTTTTTATTTATTTGCACTGTTTGACTGATTACTAAGCAGTACAGAGGACAGGCGTAGAATGACGCTATCTGGGGTTGAACACTTGCTCAGCAGTGAGTGTGTGTGATTACTAGGCAGGGAACAGACCGACTGTAGCTGCCCGAGAGGAAAATTGATGACTGAGCATGAGCGGCCAGGATGGAGGAGCTCTCGTCGCTGGTCGTATCCCCTGGAGACGAGCTGTACACTATGGATCACAAAGGGAGCAGCTAAAACGAAAATGAATTTTGAACAATGATGAATGGTGAAAATGTTTATGATTACATTTTCAAGCCTCTTCTCAAGCAGAAACAGTGCAGCATAGAGGCCTTTTCATCAGAACCCTAATTGGTACCTGTGAAGAGCAAACACCTTGAAACTACTGTCTGCAACTATAGAGAACAGCCAGGCCAGAAATCTGTGAACACAATTGCCCATGAGTTATAGTCATGCTCTCTCACCCCCATGGCACAAGGTTGCCTGTAAGTGGCTCCACTGTGATCTGGGCCAAATGTGGTTGGTATTTTTGATTTTCTCATGCACATTTGCGGTTGGTATACTTGATTAAGAAAAACTACTTCTATCAGGGCTGTGGAGTCGGCAAGCCAAAGCACCGACTCCGACTCCTCAATTTCCCAAACCTCCGACTCCCTCATACACGGCGCATGTTTAAGTGATAACTTTATTGTACTAAAATGGTAACATCAGGCTGTTTATCACCTTATGATACAATAATCAAGCTATTTAGGTAGAACAGATACTGACAAGCAAAAGGGTAACAATGTTTTGATCTTTTGAACACTTGTGGGTAGAGTTGAAGAAAAAAAGCTGTATTTGTATCCAAGTCTAGTCTGCACCAACATTGGGAACGTGTAGAAGAGACCTGGGAACAGATTTTGGTCAAGACCTGCTTGAATCCGATCCAGAGCCCAAAAGGATTCAGGCAGTGCTGAAAGCCAAAAGTGGTTTTCCCAAATGCTAACAAAATAATAAAAATTAACATTTAGATTTTTAGGAGCAAAACAGTAACAATGCAGTTACAGGAAAGAATCTGCAGAACTAAGCAGATGCCAAATACTTGCAAGTCAAATTTATGTTTAAAATAGGTAAGATGACTGTATATAAAATTACAGTAGCCTCATGTACAAAGCTGTAGTGGATGGAGAGATATGGAGCCTGAAAGTCACAAGTTCAAAACATTGTTACCCTTTTGCTTGTCAGTGTAAAATATATTTATTGGATCTGACTTTAGAACACAAAAAAATTGTAAATATGCAAAACACTGCAGGAACATTCGTGGAGTCTCTGAATTTGTTCTGAGAAATAGTATCGCCTCCATCAGATCCTGCATACATGACCTCACATCTGATCTCATTATTTCCAGGCTAGAGAACGGCCTCTCTACACTAACTTGGGTTGGGGGTAAAGCGGTGACAACGGGGGCAACATCTCTAACAATGTCAGGGTATAAAGGAATCGCCTCAGCCACTGTTAGTTTTGATGAATGGTTGAACTCTTCTACTTCTTTGAAAGCAGGTGAAACATTTTGCTGAAATCTTGTTTGCCCTGGGAGCAGAATCTTCTCCCCTGGGGCAGCACTTTGCCTGCTCCATGTCATCAATTACACTCCCCATGCGATAAGGCTGACGATATGGGAGCAGGAGCACCACCGGACCCAATTCCTCCTGCTCTTTGCACTGCATCGAACTAACTGGATCAACATATATATTTTGGGAGTCGGAGTTGGTCCATTTTATGACGACTCCTACTCCTGCAAAATAGGCACCGACTCTGACTCCACGACTCCGACTCCACAGCCCTGAATTCTATAAACACCATATATAGATCATAAACATTTTCACCATTCATTATTATTAACAATTCTGCACCGTTTTTGTTTTAGCTGCTCCTTTAGTGATCCATTGTTTACAGCTCGTCTCCAGGGGATCCGACCAGTGACGAGAGCTCCTCAGTCCTGGTCGCACATGCTCATACATCACCTTTTCTCTCAGGCAGCTACTGAGTGTCCAAGTTCAGGTGCTGTCATTCTACTCCCGTCCTCTGTTCTCCTTAGTAATTAGTCAAACAGTGCAAATAAATAAATACTAAAAAAAAAAACTCAATGAAGTACGTGCATTGATAAAGAGAAAAAAAATTCCACAGGTTTGGCTCCTGCAGGGATATGAACCGAAGACCCTTGTGCTGTGAGGCAATACCTCTGAGCTACATTGTAGCTACTCACAGCTCTTGACATAGACCTAAAGGAAAGGCCTGGTGATGTTATCCTGCAGGGTCACATGATCTGCATTTCAAACAAATCACACACGCCCCCTTCTGAGCACACAGAGCTGAATGCACGAGGTATGAGATGAGATTGTGGCAAAACCCCTTTAAGTAAGTTTGATGATATATATACATAAGAGGTGGGCACCACTCCATAAACAAATCAGGACACAAAAGTATGTCAAAGAAGTTAACCAACGTCCATACAGACGAAAGGTAGTAACGTGCCAAGTCAGGGGTATGATCCCCAATACCTCAGGCTTGACATGTTACTACCTCTCGTCTGTATGGGCGTTCTATTTAGTGCTTATACTTATACACTGAGCATATCCATCTTGGTGCTCATTTTTCTTATTGTATTCAGCACTCTATTTAGTGTTCGTAGTTTTACAGAAACCAGCACTTTATTTTTGCATTTTTTTTTTTATATTTTTTGCATTTGATCTATTTTTTGGTTTCCACATTTATGCAATTTTTGGTTCCGTATATAGCTTTGTTCTGTTGGTGCTCAATTGTATTACACTATTATATTTGTTGTGATTTGGCATTATTTTCTTTGCAAGTCAAGGACAATTTCTCTTGTATACGGTAGTTTTCATTAATGTCTGTTTTAATCGCATCTTGTAGTGTCTTCTTGAAATAAAGCTGTATATATTTTGATTACTATTGGATGTACATTCCACCCCAATAGTGCATTTCTTTTTTTTGTTTCATACTTGGTCAAAAGTTAATGATTTCATATTAAGTTTTGTTGAAAACAATTTAGCAAAATGTGTAATTTAGTCATTTAAATTGCTGCCTATACTGGATTAAGCAGGGAGGTGCAAATACTGGAGAATTTTTGCTCCCCCATATACTGCTGTTACCTGGCTACCAGAGGTCACATGACCTGTGTGGTGGTCACATGATAAGGTGCTGCTGGAGGTGGTGATACTGGAGAAGTTCTGCTCCTCCATACACTACTGTTACCTGGATACCAGGGTCACATGACCTGTGTGGTGGTCACATGATAAGATGCTGCTGGAGGTAGTAATACTGGAGAAGTTCTGCTCCTCCATACACTACTGTTACCTGGATACCAGGGTCACATGACCTGTGTGGTGGTCACATGATATAATGCTGCTGGAGGTAGTAATACTAGAGAAGTTCTGCTCCTCCATACACTACTGGAGACGGAAAGGCTTCGTTCAGACGGGTTATTCAAGCCGGAATTGCGAGCCGGACTGCGCTCGCAATTCCGTCTTGAATAAGGGGCGGGCGCTGGGGCGGGGGCGCGGCCGCCGGCCCCATAGACTTCCATTATCCACGGCGCGTATTGCGCCTGGATAATGTGCATGTCACTTTCTCCCCGCCCGGCGGATTCGCCAAGCGGGAGGAGCGACGGAATCCACTGTTCTCTATGAGAACGGTGGATTACCGTAATTACTGTGACGGATTGGCGGCGTACTGCAGCGCAAATCCGGCGCGCAGTACTGCGCCAATCCGCGGCGAAATAAGCCGTGTCAACACGGCCAAAGACGTATTGCTATAGAAAGTAAAACTAACCCCAAAATATTTTTTTTAACTATATAAATAGTAAAAAGATTAAAACAGAAAATGTTGGCCCTTTGAAAAATACTGAGGGAGAGACAGTAGAGGGCGATGAGAAAAAAGCAAACGTATTAAACACTTTTTTCTCCACTGTATTTACCGAGGAGGATGACCTTCCTGTTGAACAGAGGGATGAGGTAAACTCCAACTTAAAAGTTTCTTGTCTAACCCAGGAAGAAGTGCAGCTCCGTCTTAAGAAGATTAAAATAGACAAATCCCCAGGTCCAGATGGCATACACCCACGTATCCTAAGGGAGTTAAGTGATGTCATAGATAGGCCCCTATTCTTAATATTCATGGACTGTCTAATAACGGGGCATGTCACAAAGGATTGGCGCATAGCAAATGTGCTGCCAATATTCAAAAAGGGGCCAAAAAGTGATCCAGGAAACTATAGGCCGGTAAGCTTAACCTCTGTTGTAGGTAAAATGTATGAAGGTTTTCTCAGAGATGCTATCCTGGAGTATCTCACTGACAATAAATGTATAACGCCGTTCCAGCATGGGTTTATGAAGGATCGGTCCTGTCAGACTAATCTCATCAGCTTCTATGAGGAAGTCAGTTCCAGACTGGATCGGGGTGAGGCACTGGATGTCATATATCTAGATTTTTCTAAAGCATTTGATACGGTGCCACATAAAAGGTTGGTAAATAAAATGAGAATGCTTGGACTGGGGGAAAATGTGTGCAAGTGGGTAAGCAACTGGCTCACTGATAGAAAACAAAGGGTAGTAATTAACGGTACATACTCAGACTGGATTGCTGTTACTAGTGGGGTACCACAAGGGTCAGTATTGGGCCCTATCCTCTTTAACATTTTCATTAATGATCTTACACAGGGAATACACAGTAGAATATCGATCTTTGCAGACGATACTAAGCTCTGTAAAGTAATCAACACAATAGAGGATAATGTGTTATTACAAAGGGATCTGGATAAGTTGGAGGCCTGGGCAGGGAAATGGCAGATGAGGTTTAACACTGATAAATGCAAGGTTATGCACATGGGGAAGAGAAATCCATTACATGATTACATGTTAAATGGAAAAACACTGGGTAAAAGTGACATGGAAAAGGACTTGGGAATCCTGGTGGACAGTAAACTTAATTGTAGCAGCCAGTGTCAGGCAGCAGCAGCCAAAGCAAATAGGATCATGGGGTGCATTAAAAGGGGCATAGATGCACATGATGAGAACATTATTCTCCCATTATACAAGTCACTGGTTAGACCACACATGGAATATTGTGTACAGTTTGGGCACCAGTGCACAGGAAAGACATTGTAGAGCTTGAACAGGTACAAAGGCGGGCAACAAAAATAATAAAAGGACTGGGTGGACTACAGTACCCAGAAAGATTAGCAAGATTAGGGTTATTTAGTTTAGAGAAAAGACGGCTTCGGGGGGACATAATAAATATGTTTAAATACATCAAAGGTCAATATAGAGATCTCTCCCAAGATTTATTTATACCCAGGGCTGTATCTAGAACAAGGGGGCATCCTCTACGTCTTGAGGAACGAAAGTTTCTACGTAAACATAGAAAGGGATTCTTTACTGTAAGAGCAGTGAGACTGTGGAACTCTCTGCCAGAGGAACTTATGGTGAATTCATTAACAGAGTTCAAAAAGGGTCTGGATGCATTTCTGGAGCGTAATAATATAACAAGTTATAGTGTCTAGGATCCAGGAGAGGGGTGATTGATCCAGGGATTTTTCCGATTGCCAGATTGGAGTCGGGAAGGACTTTTTCCCTAAAACGAGGACAACTGGCTTCTACCTCATTGGGGTTTTCTGCCTTCCTCTGTATCAACACCTTAGCACAACAGGCTGAACTGGATGGATGTCTCATCTTTTTTCGACCTTACAAATTATGAAACTGTTACCTGGATACCAGGGTCACATGACCTGTGTGGTGGTCACATGATAAGACGCTGGTGGAGGTAGTAATACTGGAGAAGTTCTGATCCTCCATACACTACTGTTACCTGGATACCAGGGTCACATGACCTGTGTGGTGGTCACATAATAAGACACTGCTGGAGGTAGTAATACTGGAGAAGTTCTGCTCCTCCATACACTACTGTTACCTGGATACCAGGGTCATATGGCTGGAGGTAGTAATACTGGAGAAGTTCTGCTCCTCCATACACTACTGTTACCTGGATACCAGGGTCCCATGACCTGTGTGGTGGTCACATGATAAGACACTGCTGCAGGTGGTAATACTGGAGAAGTTCTGCTCTTCCATACACTACTGTTACCTGGATACAATGGTCACATGACCGGTGTGGTGGTCACATGATAAGATGCTGCTGCAGGTAGTAATACTGGAGAAGTTCTGCTCCTCCATCACTACTGTTACCTGGATACCAGGGTCACATGACCTGTGTGGTGGTCACATAAAATGCTACTGGAGGTGGTTATATTGGAAAAGTTCTGCTCCTAAATACACTAGTGTTACCTGTGTGGTGGTCACATGACTGTGTAGTCCATACCTGTACTCCACGGCTGTCATTTCTATGGAGATGTGGGCTGTACTATTCTTTTTCTAGACAGAAAACTAAACTGGTATAAAAGAGGTAAAGGAGCAAAATTTTGAATACATGAAGAAAATGGTATAATTCTTATTATATACATAATAAATAAAAACAATATAAAGTGGACGACCCCTTTAATACCACGTAGAGCACTGGAAGGAGAAGGATCGATCTAGGATTACAGCGAACATTCATCTCCATCAGGAAATGCTTTCTATCTTTCCACATTTCAGTCTCAATACATCAACATGAAGTAGACTGCGGAAAATCCCAGTCTCAACAATGCACCGATCCAGCCTGGAGACACGTGGGATTCGGATTATCCTTCCTTCATGCTGATTCCCAGCAGACGGAGGCTCAAAACCTGAGTGAACTGCTGCAGCAGTGGTGGTCAGCTGGGTAATATGGGGTCTGCACAGCAATGATAGTGACCGGGGCAGCTAGCCCCCTGGATGTGCCCTTTTCACACAGACTGGCTTTTCTGCAGATTTTCTATCTGGATGTGGATGGAGAGTATCCAGTAATCAAAGTAGATGAAATATTAAAAACTCATCCATGTGCTACAAAAAACTGCAGAAATTTTCTTCTCTCTTTTTTTTTTTCTCCTTTGTTTGCAACAAATTCCACTTTATTTTTGTCATTTTTATATTACTTTTGTTTTACACATATATAGCTATTAAAAATTGTGTGTATAAATATATATATACATACATATACACACACACCTATATATACACATATACACACACATCTATATATATATATATATATACATATATATACACACACACACACACAAATATATACATATACACACACAAATATTATACATATACACATATATACATATACATATATATATATATATATATACACACATACATATACACACATACACAATTTTTTATAGCTATATATGAGTAAAACAAAAGTAATGTAATAATGACATAAAAATTATATATAAATATATGACACACACACACATAGTATCTCACAAAAGTAAGTACACCCCTTACATTTTTGTAAGTATCGTGTTGTAACTTTTCATTCATGGGACAACACTGAAGATCTGACACTTTGATACAATGTACAGCAGTCAGTGTAAAGCTTGTAGCACAATGTAAATGTGATGTGTCCTCAAAATAACTCAACACACAGACATCAATGTCTAAACCGCTGGCAACAAAAGTGAGGACACCCCTAAGTGACAATGGACAAATTGTGCCCAAAGTGTCAATATTTTGTGTGGTCTCCATTATTTTCCAGCGCTGCCCTATCTCTCTTGGGCCTGGAGGTCACTAGAGCTTCGCAGGTTGCAGCCACTGGAATCCTCTTCCCTCCTCCATCACGGAGCTGGTGGATGGGAGAGACCTTGCGCTCCTCCACCTTCCGTTTGAGGAGGCCCCACAGATGCTCAATAGAGTTTAGGTCTGGAGACGCTTGGCCAGTCCAGAGCCTTTACCCTCATTCTCTTTAGCAAGGCAGTGGTCGTCTTGGAGGTGTTTGGGGTCATTATCATGTTGGATATTGCCCTGCGGTCCAGAAGGGAGGGTTCCATTCATGGTTCCCTCAATGAACTGTAGCTCCCCACAGCCGGCAGCACTCATGCAGCCCCAAACCATGACACTCCCACCACCATGCTTGACTGTAGACAAGAAACACTTGTCTTTGTACTCCTCACCTGGTTGTCACCACACACGCTTGACACCATCTGAACCAAATTAGTTTATCTTGGTCTCATCAGAGCACAGGGCATGATTCCAGTAATCCATGTCCTTAGTCTGCTTGTCTTTAGCCCCGTAGCAGACATATGTCACTGCACTTCTGCTAAGCAAGCTGCATTGGCAAGAAAGCCTTCAATTTTCACAGCAGTATTGGAATTGGACCTCTCAGGGTTGTTTTCTCAGTTTTCATGGAACAGATGGATGTTGGCATGTCAGGCAAAAAACATCAGAGAACAAATAGCCTGCAATCATTGCTGGAAGAACACAAGCTGGTGGTGGCGACATTATGATCTGGAGAAGGTTTTTGGGGCAGTTTCAGGGCCACTCAGCCATGTGGAGATTCGGCTAGAAACATCTGACATTGGTTGAAAGAGCAGGACCAAGACTTTCAAGTACTACCCTGGACCCTAATTCACCATATTTGAACCCAACTGTGCATGTGTGGGAGCCCCTGGAGGGTGGTGTTGGCTCTATAGACTCTGTGGGATGCAGTCAGCTCCAGCTACCTGTGATAACCTACCAGGACCTTATAGAGTCCCTCCCAGCCCATCAAGCTGCTGTCCATGCTTCACAGACCGGTTACTCTGGTTATTAGCTGGTGGTCATAATAATGTGACCCAGCTGTGTATGTAAATACATAAACAAAAGTCTCTAAGTTCCAGCTTCTTTGCGCTTTCTTTTGTAGGTTTGTATTTTTGCATGCCTTTTAGTTTGCTGTATGTATTATGCTGTGACATGTAAAACCCTCCTAAGTGTAGAAACAGAGGTTGGGTACATTATAAATATAACCAGGGAGACGAGTGCAGTTCATTTTCCAGCTGTCACCCATAGACTTACTGTCTGATCTTGTCATTCCTTGGTCCAAACTTAGGTGCAGAAGGTCCCCTCCTGGCAAAAGAGAACATTCAGCGTCAGTATCGTATCGTGTGACTTCCCATCTCGGCATCGACAGAAGACGCAGAGAAAACAACACAGACACAAGAAAAGTAGGGCAAATTAATAGCAGAAGCGAAGGTAATTACCCGAGGTAACTAGCCAGACCCCCGCTGCACCCCAGAGCCTGCGGCCGCTACTGCTTGGCCCAGGGCTAGTGCGTCCAGAGCCTGCCACCGCTGCGCCCAAACCCACCACCGCCACATCCAGAGCCCACGCCCGCCACTGCCGCATCCAGAGCCCGCCAACCCTGCATCAAGAGCCCGCCAGTGCTACATCCAGAGCCCACCCACGCCCGCCAGCCCTGCACCCAGAGCCCACGAACCCTGCATCCAGAGCCCGCCAGTGCCGCATCCAGAGCCCGCCAACCCTGCATCCAGAGCCCGCCAGAGCCGCATCCAGAGCCCACCAACCCTGCATCCAGAGCCCGCCCGTGCCTCATCCAGAGCCCACCACCCCTGCATCTAGAGCCCACTCCCCCCAGTGCCACCTCCAGAGCCCGCCCACGCCCGCCAGTGCCGCATCCAGAGCCCGCCAACCCTGCATCCAGAGCCCGCCAACCCTGCACCCAGAGCCCGCGCCCGCCAGTGCCGCATCCAGAGCCTGCCCACGCCCACCAGTGCCGCATCCAGAGCCCACCAACCCTGCATCCAGAGCCCGCGCCCACCAACTCTGCATCCAGAGCCCGCGCATGCCCACCAACCCTGCATCCAGAGCCCGCGCCCGCCAGTGCCGCATCCAGAGCCCGCGCATGCCCACCAACCCTGCATCCAGAGCCCGCGCCCGCCAGTGCCGCATCCAGAGCCCGCGCCCGCCACACCTAAATCAAGAGCCAGGCTCATCGCCCGGGAGAAAGCGCGAGGGACGGCATGGCTCGTCGCCCGGGAGAAAGCGCGAGGGACGGCATGGCTCGTCGCCCGAGAAAGGGCGAGGGACGGCATGGCTCGTCGCCCGGGAGAAAGCGCGAGGGACGGCATGGCTCGTCGCCCGGGAGAAAGCGCGAGGGACGGCATGGCTCGTCGCCCGGGAGAAAGCGCGAGGGACGGCATGGCTCGTCGCCTGGGAGAAAGCGCGAGGGACGGCATGGCTCGTCGCCCGGAGAAAGGCGAGGGACAGAGCATGGCTCGCGCCCGGGAGAAAGCGCGAGGGACGGCATGGCTCGTCGCCCGGGAGAAAGCGCGAGGGACGGCATGGCTCGTCGCCTGGGAAAGCGCGAGGGACGGCATGGCTCATCCCCTGAGATAGCGCGAGGGACGGCATGGCTCATCCCCTGAGAAAGTTCCAAGCCCCATAATAGTTAATAACCTTTAGCTTTTTATAGAAATCACACACTTAAGTAAAACATTCAAAGGATAGACAGCTCCAGAAACCTTAGGTGCTTAGAAGTGTGCAGGACCAGGGGTCTCTCCACACTGAGCGACTTTATTGCCCCATAAAGGTTAAGCTGTTATTAGCTTTGTGAAATGATCAGTTTTCAATTATAAAGCAGGTGACAGATTATTTTCTTAAATCAGATATGAAATTTGGGATATTTAATAAGATGTAATAAAATCTCATTGCAGATTTCAGGAAAAAGTGATACACAGCGAGACCGTCCAATAGAAGCGTTCATTTCCAAGAATAACTGGAAAGTAACTTGGCTTCACGGCTTAAATAGCGCAAAGATGAAAATTTTTATATAAAAGTGACCTAATTTGTATCACAACAACTTAATAGACTGAACAAATCTGCCTCGGTTAAAGGGGTATTCTCACCATTCTCGCATTAAACATGTAGGCAAAGAATAAGACTTACCAAATACATTGCTGTTTTGATTTCATTTCATTACAGATTTAGAGCAGTTTTGTGTACACAAGCAGGAGATAAAGCTTCTTTAGGTTACCGACCACCTCTCTCTGCTCTAGCAGTGGCCGGGATTGTGACATCGCCTTCTGCTAGGAAAAGCAGAGCTGAAATGTCAGTCATTGCTGAAGAACCTCCCCACAGCCTGAACAGGAAGTGGGAGCCTGAAGCTGTAGAAGTGCCTACAGCCTGAACAGGAAGTGGGAACCTGAAGCTGTAGGACCGCCCACAGCTTGAACAGGAATTGGGAGCCTGAAGCTGGCTGTGGCTCTGTAGAACAGCATGGTGAGAGCACCCCTTTAACGGGGGAATCCCTCTATTTGGTGTTTTATCAAAATCCCCTAAAATTCCATAACATGTCGTGATCAGATTACCAGGTGATTTTCTTTGATTCTTTTACCTTCCAAGTATTTCCCTACTTTAATTGAGGGTCTGGCGGCCTAGTGTTTTGATAAAACACTAAGTACAGCTGAAACCAGAAGTTTCCATGCACTCTATATAAAGCCCCATCTACAGGTTTTTCTCACTCTCTGACATGAAATCAGAATAAACCTTACCCGTTTTAGGTCAATTAGGAACCAAAATTATTTCTATTGCCAAATGCCAGAATAACGAGAGAGAGAATTTTTAAGGCATTTTTATACTTTCTGCAAAGTCAAAAGTTTCCCATCATTTTCATTAGTATTTGGTAGCTTTGCCCTTAAACTGTAGGACTTGGGTCAAACGTTTTGGATCCTTCCACAAGCTTCTCACAATAGTTGGTAGGAATTTTAGCCCCTTCCTCCTGACAGAACTGGTGTAACTGAGCCATGTTTGGAGGTCTCCTTGCTCGCTCCTGCCGTTTCAGCTTTACCCATAAACTTCCAATAGGATTGAAATCAGGGCTTTGTGACGGCCGCTCCAAAACATTGACTTGGTTCTTCTTAAGCCACCTTGTAACCAGTTTTGCAGTAGCTTCGGGTCATTGTCCATTTGGAAGACCCATTTCTGTCAAAGCTTTAACTTCCGGGCTGATGTCTTGAGATGTTGCTTCAGTATTGCCATATAATCCTCTTTTCCTCATGATGCCATCTATAATGTGAAGTGCTATAGTCCCTGCTGCAGCAAAACAACCCTACAACATGATGCTGCCACTCCTATGTTTCACCGTTGGGATGGTTCTTAGGCTTCCAAGCTTCTCGCTTTTTCCTCCAAACAGAACGATGTTCATTATGGCCAGACAGTTCAATTTTAGTTTCGTCAGACCACAGGACATGTCTCCAAAAATGTAGGTCTTTGTCCCTGTGCATTTGCAAACATTAATCTGGCTTTTATATGTTTATTACTTCACAAGTAATTTTACGTTTGTTCTTGGGTTGATATGCACATGTCGGACCAAAGCAGGTTAATCTCTGAGACACAGAACTCGTCTCCTTTCTGAGCGATATGATGGCTGGACATTCCTACCTTGTTTGTACTTGGGTATAATTGTTTGTACAAATGAACGAGGCACCTTCAGATATCTGATAATTACACCCAAGGATGATCCAGACTTCTTCAAGTCCACAATTCTCTTCCCGATATCTTATCTGATTTCTTTAGACTTTCCCATGATGTTACACACAGAAGCAGTGGGTTTCTGGTGTGCATAAAAAAATACATCCACAGATGTCTATCTCAGATGTTGCCTATCAGAAGCTTCCAAAGATGACATCATCATATGGGCGGTCCCAAATTGTTTAAAGGCAGAATAATCCTCGTATATCTAAATATTTGACTTTGCAGAAAGTAATAAAAATGCCTTAAAAACTTTGCGCTCTCATTTTTCTGCATTTGGCAAATAAAAATAAATTTTGGTTCCTAATTGACCTAAAACGGGGAAGGTTTATTCTGACTTCATATCAATAGTGAAAAAAAACCTGCAGATGGGGCTTTTTATATAGTGCATGGAAACTTCTGGTTTCAACTGTATCTGCCCTTTGCTTTAAACTAGATTTCCCACAAGCCCCTTGCATTTTCTCCCAACCCCCTACAAAGCTGCCTTTTAGGCCCCGTTTCCCCGGGGCTTTTTCACCCGGGAATTGGAGCCGATTGCGCTCGCAATTCCGGCTTAATAAGGGGCGGTGCGGGGGAGGGGCCGGCCCCCCATAGACTTCCAAAACCACGGCGCGTATTGCGCCTATAATGTGTTTTCATTTTCTCCCCGCCCGCGGATTCCGAGCGGGGGGGGAAACGGAACCAAGTTCTCTATGAGAACAGGGATTCCGAATTACTGCACGGATTGGGCCCCACGCAGCGCAAATCCCACGCCAAAAACAGCTGCAATCCCGGGGAAAAAACCGTTGAACAGGCCTTATGCCCTACCAAACAAAGGGGCTTGCTTTCACTCCTCAGGGAGCCAGCAATTTATTCCTTGTGGTCATCAAGCTTATCCTCAATATTATCTCCTGTGCTGTGGACTACACTACGCATGCTTGTCCAATGGAGCACGGCCACCAAAGCTGCCAAGTGTCATTGGTCTATTACAGTGATGGAAATAATTATTTGACCCCTTGCTGATTGTGAAGGTTTCCCACTGACAAAGCAAACATCCATATTTTTAAGGAGGTTTTGTTTTAACATTGGAGATGAATATCCAAAATAAAATCCAGAAAATCACATTGTATAAATTAATAAATTTATTTGCATTTTGCAGTGAGAAATAAGTATTTGATTCTTCTGGCAAACAAGACTCAATACTTTGTGGCAAAACCCTTGTTTGCAAGTCCAGCAGTCAGACGTTTTTTGTAGTTTATGAGGTTTGCGCACGTCAGGAGGAATTTTGGTCCACTCCTCTTTGCAGGTCATCTCTAAATCATTAAGATTTTGAGGCTGTTGCTTGGCAACTCAGAGCTTCAACTCGGTCCATAAGTTTTCTATGGGATTCTGGTCTGGAGACTGGCTAGGCCTTTCCATGACCTTAATGTGCTTCTTTCTGAGCCACTCCTTTGTTGCTTGGTGTATGTTTTGGGTCATTGTCTTGCCACGACCCATTTTTAATGTTCTGGTGGAAGGATTTTACGGTCCATGGCTCCATCCATTCTCTCATTGATGCGGTGACGTAGTCCTGTGCCCTTATCAGAGAAACACCCCCAAAACATAATGTTTCCACCTCCATGCTTGACAGTGTTCTTTGGTTCATAGGCAGCATTTCTCTTCCTACAAACACGGCGAGTTAATGACAAAGAGCTAAATTTTCATCTCATCTGACCACAGCACCTTCTCCCAATCACTCACAGAATCATCCAGGTTTTCATTAGCAAACTTCAGGTAGGCCTGCACATGCGCCTTCTTGAGCAGGGGAACCTTGCAGGCACTGCAGGATTTTAAACCATTAAGGCGTAATGTGTTACCAATGGTTTTCTTGGTGGCTGTGGTCCCAGCTGCCTTGAGATCATAAACAAGGTCCCTCCGTGTAGTTTTAGGCTGATCTCTCACCTTCCTCATGATCAAGGATACCCCACGAGGTGAGATTTTGCATGGTGCCCAGATCGAATAGCCCAACCCAGCTTTGTGCAGGTCTATGATCTTGTCCATGACATCCATAGAAAGCTCTTTGGTCTTGCCCATGTTGTAAAGGTTAGAGTCTGACTGATTGAGTCTGTGGACAGGAGTCTTTTATGAAGGTGACTATTTAAGACAGCTGTCTTAAATGCAGGTAACGAGTTGATTAGGAGCGTCTATCCCATCAGCAAGGGATCAAATAATTATTTCCTTCACAATATGTTAGCCTTCAGAAACCACTTAAACGGGGAGTGCCAGCCTTTAGATCAGTTGTGAATTCTGCCCATCATTCCTGGCAGGTTTTAACCTGAAGAGACCAGATTATAGTAAGGACTTCCTCATCCTGAAAAGTTTGTGGGCCTTGTTCAGGTACAAAGAGAGACAAGTGTGTTATGAAATAGGGTCCCAAGGTGAGGTCACTTTGCTATTGATAGATGGGCTCACATAAATTGATCAAAATGTGCACTGAGCACCTCCTATCTTTATGTATGTTACAGGGGTTATCCAACTCCCCTTTATTAAAATTTCACTATGGTGCAAAGGCTGCAAAAAGATAAAATAAATAAATGAATAAAATTAAAAGCCAAGTATGGTTTTTATCTCACATTCGATCCATTAATGCACAGCCTGCTCCTATTTGGTGGTCTTCTGTTGTCGTCCCACCAAAACATCACCGCTGCACCGTCTGGAAGTCAAGGTTCTTCTTAACAGTGACGTTCACGTTTAACGGGACCTCTTCAGTGGAGACGTCTTCTGGTTCAGGCCAAACGTAACAGAAGTCGGGCAAAGAGGACCGGGAGACGCGAGTATAAGTTTATATTCTCACAACCTCTGCACCTAAACTAAACTTCATAAAGGGAGTCGGACAACCCCTTTAAATAAATAAGTAATGCAATTTTAAGTGACTGATATTTTCAAAGTTTGCATGTATTATAGACTTTGCAGAGCAAACCACTGAGGAATCGGCTTGGTTAAGGTTGTTTTAGTTACCTGTAAAAAAAAATGGGCTATCAGTAAGGTCGGAAGTTGCGACAGGACAGGAGTACCAGCAGTACGGGCTTGCTAATGGTAGCTGCACGCTTTGGATTTTGATAGTAATTTGAGTTCTTTGAGAACATCGGTCTGATTGGGGCTGTGAGCATCATCTTAGGAGAACGTGGAGATGAACATTACTGAAGACGCCAATCTTGCTCCTCTACCACTGCTGCAATGAGATCGTCAATTGTTTGCATTGATCTTATCTGTTGCTGGTGATTAAATGTTGCCTGAATAGGTCAAAGTTCAATTCAAGAGCAGTTTGGCCAAAATATTCGTGACATCCCAAGCCCAAATCCCACTGAAGTCTATGGTGGGTGGGGTGACCGGGGGTATTTGGGGACATTCAGGATGTGCTTTTTGCCATCTGGAAAGCACCTACAGCAGCAAAATGCCTCCAAATTTGGTGAGGATACAACCACGCATCTAGAGAGCCTTATCTCCAAACATAACTCGGCCTTTAATTCCAAACCTTAGCCAAACTCTAAAATAAAGTGCAATTCCTTGGCTAACCCTCTATCCCCAACTCCAACCCTAACCCTCTAACTAAAACTCCAAAAAGTTAAACTTAATTCCAACCCTAATCGGAACTCCAACCCTAATCTTCTAACAAACTCTAAAACGTTAACCCCGATTCCAACCCTAATTGGAACTCCAACCCTTACCATGACTAACACCTTAAGGGTACGTGCACATGACAAAGGACAAAATACTCGTCTGATTCTGAACCTTCAAACCGCATCGGCCGACGAGTATCAGAACAGTATTTTACACAAGAACCCGAGGATTTTTAACTTGGCTTTAGTTTTTTGTCACGTATTTCCGTCGGAATTTGACGCACTTTTCCGATTCGTTTTTTTCAATAATGTTTGCATGATAGAGCACTTTTGGATGCAAATCCATGCATAAAACTTTGCGGTCGGTTTTCATGCCATCCCATCAACTTCAATAGTAAACTTTCTGCGGTGTTCAGAGTGAAATATGGCGGAAAAGTGGACATATTCTAAAGGATTTTGTTTTGATTTTTTTTTTTTTTCTAAAAAGGCGGTTTTGAAATCCCACCTCGGAAAATCATAGTCGTGTGGACTACAATGGGGATTTTTAATTGAGGTCTTTTGATGTTTTTTCAAACTCCGAATCCTCGTGGATTTCCGACTGGAAATGCTTGTTGTATAGTCGGACCCTAACTCTCTATCTAAAACCCCAATTCCAGTCCAACCCAAACTGTAATTCCGAACCCTAAATCCAATTCTAAACTTAGCTCCAATTCTAACTTTTTAATTAAGGCTCCAACTCAACCCCTAACTCCCATCCCTGACCCTTTAACTAAAACTCCAACCCTATTCCCAAATTAGGATTTGGGACGATTTTTCCCAAGAAAATTCAGTTCCGGCTGGTCCAAACTGAATTGGTGATATTTGGGTCGATTTGAACTGTAGCCTGAATTAGTGCTTAGGCAACTATGTGAGACCTGGGAAATGTAATAGTATTTCGTGGGGAGAAGAATATCCAATATCTCAAATTTAATCTAGCAGAGCACATCTGTCTGGATCCTTGAAATAGGGGGGAGGCACATTTTTGACAACATTAACTCAAGTATAGAATATTATTTAACCTTTTTCAACATTGGAACTTACAAGAAGAAGTCTTCTTCCTCATCAGAGTCTTCCTCCAAGAGATTTCTCTGTGGAAAAAAAAATAATAATATATATATATAATTATGGATCTAATAAAAGACGAACATGAAGACAAGACTGTCGGGGCGGTTGCATCATGTCCCAGCGTCTATTTCTCCTCACTACAGACATTCACTATGTGTTGTTGTTGCTTCTCGCTTTAGATTCTTCGGACTGACAGTACACAAGATAATTAGTACATGGGCACATGCTATAGGGATAGGCGTAATAATAGCTCCAACAGCAGAACTCTGCTGGGACTCCCGCGCTCAGGTTGTTGTTTCAATGCCATTTACAGCAATGCTGGGTGAGTGAATATGTTACAAACAGATGGGAACCATCAATGTCACCAGCTGGCACAGGTTACCATCTCCTCCGATTAGTTAGTAAAGACAAAAGCATGGAGGCAGCTGCAGAAATAGGCTTAAAAGGGTTGCCCAGTTCCTAAAAAGATTTAATATGTTATTCATGTATAGAGCGCGGTTATATTCTGTTTCGCTACACAGAGACGGTTATTATTCACAATGGTTAATTTGGTCCCACGGTGGGATTTGCCATCAAGACTCCAGAGCTGCAAGGTAACAGAGCTGACCGGCGAGCCACCGCCCTGCGCCGCCGGCGAGCCACCGGCGAGCCACCGCCCTGCGCCGCGCCGACCGGCGAGCCACCGCCCTGCGCAGCGCTGACCGGCGAGCCACCGCCCGCGCCGCGCCGACCGGCGAGCACCGCCCTGCGCCGAGCCACCGCCCTGCGCCGCGCCACCGCCCTGCGCCGCGCTGACCGGCGAGCCATCACGCTAACTACTGAGCCACTGTGCTGTCCAATAGGTAGCTCCTGGGGCTTAAATAAAATTAAAAAAAACCCTACACATATCTTCCTCCAGCACTCAGTCTTCTGTTTTTTTAATCTTCAACTTCCAAACAGGGGTGTCGCGGCTGCAGTGGTCACGCGACTCATGTACATCACCGTTCGTAAGTAGAAGAAAGAAAACATAAGACCAGAAAAACACAGATCTGGAGCCAGAGGGTGCGGAGTATAAGCTTTTTCTTTTATTAGGGCCGCAGGAGCCGTTTATTAGATTTTTTTAGCAGCTGGAGAACAACTTTAAAGTGCACTTCCAATTACAAACAATTTTCCATAAAGCAACCTTGCAAGCAAAAAATAAGAAACGGTAATAGATGTTATTCTTGAAAAATGCTTCCTTCTCCTTTAGACTGAGATTACACTTCGATATTCACTACATCATAGACATTTGTAACCCTACGGATACTGTAGCAGAGTTGTGGGGCGACCCATAGACATATATATTCTTCTTTGGATTACATTGCTCTATTTCCTGTTTGGGACATACTTTTTATACAAGATACAAAACCATGGCAGGCCACACTTTGGTGTTCTGCACAGAAAGCGTGTCCATGTGAGAAACAGAGCACACACAGTCCAACTAGGACTACATTTGTACTGTTGATGACTATGTGCCACCTGCAGCTCCACTGTAGTTTTCCCTTTTCCGAAGTAACCCAAAAGATACCAAAGTGGATAACAAAGTGTGAATGCAGCCTGAATCAGCCTCTTATTCTCCATCCTCCTGCTTTCTTTTCTGTACATAGTCTCAACTTACTAAGAGAATACATCTGAAACTAAACTACCTGAAACTAAAGAATATTAATGTGTACGTAGCAATGTAAAATTCTGGATCCTGGCTGGTGGAGGCTCTGGGGTCAGAGATGGGGTCTCCCTGAGCACATTGGTTCTTCCCTTTCTGGTTTCAGGGAAATTTCACCAGGGGGGAGGCTGGGCTTGAAATCCTGGTCTCCCTTCCTTCACCCACATTTTCTTCACCCTTGGTTGAACTTGATGGACACATGTCTTTTTTCAACTGTACTATGTAACTATATGTACCGAGAGCTCACATTACAACTGCCCACAGAGTCTATGGAGGGGGGGAATGAACATAAGAGACTCACACACAAGCAACTACATGTAAGATATCAGACAGGAGTAAGGCACAGCGCAGCTGTGAATCCAGCACTGTAGTAGGGTAAGACACCCACTATATGGTCATCATCATCTCTGTGGGTCACTTTGCCTCTCCTCCCCTCTCCTCTCCATAGACTCTGTAGGCAATTGTAACCTGATCTCTCAGTGAGAGCAAGACGGATCCTCCTTGTGTTTTGGGACAGAGTGCACAGGTTAAAAAAAAAAAAAAAAAAAAAAAGGGAAGGAGGAGGCAGGAGAAATTGAGGGTGATAAAAAAGGAAGATATTTTTTAATAAAACATATTAAAAAGTTTTATGTTTTTGCTTGTACCGTTCTGAAAAGTTGTGTCATAATTGGAGGTACACTTTAAATAAAACAATATGTGCTGGTCCAGGATATAGATAGGTCCATATATATTTGGGCTCTGACAATTTTTTTTACCTGTTTACTAAAAGATATTAAAAGCTATGTTACAAAAGGACAGACTCAAGACTTTCAGCTTTCATTGAGGTATCAACTTTAAAAATTGGATAAAGGGGTTTAGGACTTTCATTTCCTTAACAGGGGGCTCCCCTTTTTAAAGGGACCAAAAGAAATTTTGGGACAATTGACCAAATCTATGTTCACCGGGCTTTTTTGGGGGCGCATTTCCCACGTATTTTGCGTGTACTGCGTTTTTAAACGAGCAAAATGCCCCAAATCATTACGGAATCCACAGTTCTCATGAGAAACTAGGGTTACCTCCCCTCCCCGGGGCGTACATACATCGTTTTGTGCCCAGTAATGGTCGCAGGATTACCCCAATCACGGACCCCGCGAACACCCCGGCTAACGCGGGGCATACAGTACGCCCTGCAATTAAGCAGTGTGAACTTACCCAAAGACCGTTTCATGTCCGGGTGTGGGAAATTTCTTCATTATGTCATTCCAATTTAAAAAATTTAAAAAGGGCCCAAGGGTTTATTTGAGGCGTGGTGCATGCATTTTGAAGAGTTTGCTGTAAGAAACATGCGGGCAACAGCCCCATGCAGGTAAAACAAACCATACATGGTGAAGAGAATCCCCTTTACAACAGCCAACCAAGTGAGCAACACTCTCCAGGATGTAGATGTATCAATATCCAAATCAACCGTAAAGGAAAGACTGCATGAAATTAAATACAGAGGGTTCACCACACGGTGCAGTCACTCATAAGCCTCAGGAAAAAGAAGGCTAGATTTGACTTTCGGGGGGGGGGGAGGGGGGGGGGGGGAAAAAAAAAAGGAAATCTAAAAAAGCCATATTCTTTGGACAGAGAACCCAAATCAACCTCTCCAAATGATTGAAAGAAAAAGTTGGTGAAGGGTCTAAGATCATGTCTAAGGGTACCACATCATCTGTAACACACGGCGGAGCATGTAATGTCTTGGGATTGGGTGCCAGGGACTGGGGGGCCCAGTGTTTAGTGATAGGGACACAGGAAAAACAGCCGGGATGAATTCAGAGACACACTGTGGCTCAAACCCCAAAGCAGCCAAACTGATTGGGCCCGTTTCATAAACCAATAAAATGACCCAAAAAAAAAGCAAAGCAACCCAGGAAATTTTTTAAAGCAAAAAAGTATAATATTTTTAATGCCAAGTCATCACCGATCTCACCCAATTGTGCAGCATTTACTTGTTTAAAGACTAAAACTTCAACTAAAATCCACAAACAAACAGCAACTGAAAACTCGCAGAAAAGGCCGAGCATCAACAAGGAGGAAACCCACTCTGGGATGTCCCCGATTAAGGGGTTCAGGCCGTCGTTGCCAACAAAGGGGTTTTTTTAACCCAATATTTAAATTCATTTTAAATTTTTCAATTATTTAAATTTATCCAATTTTTCTGGCCCCGAAATGAAGGGGTTGGGGTTAAAAAATGCTTTAGTTCCGACATTTTTTTTGCAATATTTTGTTAAAAAAACTGAATTTTAAAGCTGAAAAGGTTTAACCAAAATTAGAAAAATGCTTTTCTGCCAAAAAATTTTTGGACCCACGGGTTTTCCCAAGAATTATTCCTTAATAGTAACACGGCCGCTATGAAATGAAGGTGGTCAGGACACCGTCGAATGCACCCACACCGAAAACCCTGCATAAGATGTAGAAGGCGGAAAGAATTCCTCTTACGTTCTCTGTATTCAGAATTGGACTTGGTCTTATGATTGGAGACAAGAAGCCTCCTGCCCGGATACAACCAAGACAAACAGCCTTTGTTTCTTTCAGGACCACATTTCGTTCTGAATGGAAACAAATCTTAACTTTTACAGGCAGGAGATTTACTACGGTAAACAAGTCATTTCACCCCCTTCAAGCTTTTCTCCCTAAAACCCAACTCTACTCACCCAGATTAAGAGAATAGTTACATTGCAAGGGTAAAAAAATAAATTAATAAATATATATTTATTTTATGTCCACAGATTATAAATTTGATGCCAGTCAGGCTAAAGAAAGCAAGTCTGACAACACACTGTGTGTGTATATATACTGGAGTATAAGCAGAGTTTTTCAGCACAAAAAAATGTGCCGGAAAATCCGTTCTCGGCTTATACCCGAGTTACTGTCTGCGCTCGGGCGCCGCCACAGCCCCGGCAGGGACACTTCAGTTATATGCGACTCCTCAGGGAGCGCATGCAGCTGAATCCCGAGTCAGCCCACAGCATCCGGGCGCTGCCGGCGATCTCTTCCTCTGGGAGCGCATACAGGAACAGGTGGCGTACATTATCATCATGCTGCCTGCACGGCCTGATGACATCATAATGCCTGTGCCAGAAGACAGAGCGCCCGGGAGTCGAAGCAGCGAGGGAGCGAGGTAACTACTTGTATTTTTTTTTTTTTTTTTTTAAACCCTGCCTATACCTGCCCATGGGGGATATTTACCTGCCTATAGCCTGCCTATGGGGACATATACCTGTCTAGGGGACATATAACTTGCCTAAAACCTGCCTATGGGGACATATACTTGCCTATAACCTGCCTATGGGGACATATACCTGCCTAAAACTTGTCTATGGGGGAAATATACCAGCCTATAGCCTGCCTATGGGGGACATTAAACTGCCTATACCTGCCTATGTAATTTTATTGGTATCCATTTCTATTTTTGAAATTTACCAGTAGCCGCTGCATTTCCCACCATAGGCTTATACTCGAGTCATTAAGTTTTACCAGTGTTGTGGATGGGAACAAAGGTCATATATGTGTGATCCTTTGTGTCTCTATTTTAATGTATTAGTTATTATATACCTCACATATACATATTATATATACATAATAGGCACATACTTATATTAGTACAGTATGAAAAAAGCTGTATTTTATTCCTTTTGTTTTTTCTTTGGTTTAAACAAAAATGGCCATCTGTGTAGTTTGTTTATAGATGTGGAAATCCAAAAATGGCCCCCCTAGTCAAAAGGGACACCGTGTTCAGACATTCCGGGAAAGTGTGAGGAGTGGTAAAAGGGTTAGGATGCCCCCAATAGCCCCTTCCAGCCGGGTTTAAGTAAAAGGCCTTTTTTTCTACTAATTTGCAAATTGGTTTATAAAAAGCCACCTTTTTGGGGAATTTAAAAAACAAAAAAGGAATTTTCAAGCGAAAGGTTTGTTGTGATGTGTTTTCTCGGTGCCCCCTTTTGGGTTTTTTTTTAAGAAAATTTTAAACCCCCCAAAAAAAAAGGGATCCCCCCCTTTGGGGGTAATTTTTCCTTTTCAGAGGGGCCCCTTGAAAAGGGGCTTTGGGCTTGGTTTGCTTTTTTAAACCCCGAACACTGAAACCTTGGTGGCTTCAAACTGGCAGACCCCGGGAAAGGGGATATGGCCCCCATGCTCTTCTGAAATTTTCCTGTGGGGGTTTTTAGGAAAGTAAAAGGTTTATTTTTGCTTTTTCCCCCAAAGCGTTCCGCCCTGTCTGGGGGCTGCCGGTAGATGTTTCTTGGGTTTAAATTTTTAGGTCACGCTGAAAGGCAACCAGTGGCCCCCTTTCTTTTAAACCTATGACCTGTCAAATTAATTCCTTGTGGGGTATTTTTTTGTTTTATGTTTTATTAAAATTGTTTTAAAACTAAATTGAAAAGCAAGCGGGGGAAAAAGAAAAAGGTTTTTTAATTTAAGCTGGAAATAAAATCCGGAGCGGAAGCCCTAGAGGAAGCTCAGTGTTTTTTGGGGGACTCTCCCACGGGGGGAATTTATAAAAAGGGGAGTTTGAGTCTCTTCGCAAGTAGGGGAAACCCCTGTTAGCTGGTTGGGGAGAAAAAAAAAAGCATCTTAAAAAAAATTGAGAATTCTTTTGGATGGGGGAAATTTCTTGAATTCAAGTTTTTCCCTTTGGGTTAAAGAGGAAAAGCTGAGCCCCAGCGGCATGAAATCGGTTTTTTTTAAAGTTCGATACGAGTTTTGTGTGTTGTCGAGTCTGTTGTGTGGGGCCTGCGATAGATAAAAAAAGTAGTTTTGGTTATGTGGTTTTGAGTTTAGTGCCACAGCGTTTTTCTGTGGTTTTTTAGAGGTAAGATTGTTAGTTTGGGAGGGTTTTCCTTTTTTGGTTAGGGGTTTGGGGGAAGTACTTAAATGCCCGAAAAGGAAAAAGCTGGCCCCAAATCCCCTTTGTCTTGTTTTTTAACGCTACCCAAAGTTAGGGGGAGCAAAATTATGCTAATCACTGTCCCGGGAACCACCCACAGCCTGACCTGTAGTCTGAAGCAGTTAAAGATTCTTTGAAAAAGCATGGGGGAAAAAATAAAAAAAAAATTTTAAAAAGGGCTTTTTTGTCAAAATTGTTTTCCGTTTTTAACCATGAAAGGAAAAGGAAAAAATAAATTTTTTTCCCTTGGGCACATTGCTGTTCGGGTTTTTGGCTTTCTTCGGTTAGACCCAATTTCTTTTTCCCCAGTTTTTTCCCACACAAGCTTTCCTAGTTCCCCGGCCCATCTCTCTGCCCCAAACAGGCTTTTGCAGTGGTCAGATTGGTAAAATTCATTTCCCTACTGGGTTCCCTATTCTTGAACACAGGAGCTTGTTTACATTACATACTGACAAGCTTTAACTCTTTAGAGCTCTGTAGTCATGTGCACTACAGTTTACAAACCTCCTACACATCACTGTAACAAGCTCAACTAGGAATAGCAGAGCTGAAATGTCAGTCATTACGGGTTAAAAACCCCTTCCCCGGGACGGAAAATTTAAAAGGGAAAGTCTCACCATGCTGTTCCCCCGATCCCGCCGCTTCTGACTCACCACCCTTCCCGTTTAGGCCCCGGGGGGCGGTTTACAGGGAGTTTAAATAAAAAATATCAGCTGTAAAACCTAGCTGATTTTGTTACGTGAAAATGGGCTTCAGGAGGGGGGATGACCTATTTGTGCACCCTGCTACAGGCTCTTTGGTTTAAATTTGTTTATTAAAATTGAAATTAAAAATTATGTGCTTGAGGGTAAGGGGCTTTAAAAAAGGGGGTACTCAAAACCCAAAGGGTTTGGCTGGGCTAACGGCAAAATTGGATTCCCGTAGATAAAAGAAAAGGGAGGGGAGGGGAGTGAGGGTCGTCACCATGCAGAATCCATTTCCACAAACCCGCTTTTGATCGCCCTTAATGGTAAAGGTGTGGGTGATTTATTGCAGTGACTTTTTAAAATTCAAACTCTTCTATTCCTAAGGGTTTCCTGTCACCCGTGACAGGGTGCAGGAAGGGTTTTGATGGGTTTAAATGCCAAAGAGTTTAAGTGTTTTTTTTTTTGTCCCTTAACTTTTTTTAAAAAACCCCTTCTGTGGGTAGGGTTTTAGATCCGCGGGAGTGGCTCCCTTGGTCAGATTGAATGATTGGCAAACTTGGATTCCCAAACAAAATTTTGAGAAGGGGCAGGGGGAGATGAGGGTCGGGGCCCCACAAGCTGTTTCACAGAGCCCAGCCAGCTTTTAGAATCACACTACCCGGGCAGGCTTGGGGTGGTTCTAGAGCTTCAAAATTCCCAAATTTTGGGCCGGGGTATGCGGGTTCCCATAGCAGATTGTCTACTTCTCCGTTTACGGTGGGCATGATGCAGGGGTTTATAATCTGTTTAAAGAAAAAAAAATTTTCAGAGCTCTAAAAGGGGCCCCCCATGTATGAAAAAATTAAAAAAATTTGGGGGCGCTTTTGATTGGTTGTAATGGGCAACCCCAAAGAAAAAGTCCTGGAAACCCAAAACCCAAATTTTTTACAAAGTCCCCCTTTTGGGTTTTTTAAATTGTCATTAAGTTTTTTAAACAAAACTTTTGTGCAAGAGATAAGAATCAATGGGAGTGACTTTTCCCTTTGTCAAAACTGGTGACAGCAACTTGGTTTAATCAGGATAAGAAAGAGAAAAGGGAGAGGTGGGCGGGGAACCTGGAGAAAATTGTGGCACTAGAAAAAGATAAAATCTTTGGGGGGGAAAGTATGAAATCTGTCTAGGCTAAGAGGGCTTTGTTGCCCCTAATAACCAATCGGCTCCCCCCTTTTATTTTTTTAAAAGGGACTACAAGAAATAAAAAGGGAGCTTGATTGGTTTGCAATGGGGAACAAAGGCCGTCTTTTGACCCATGGGGGCCATTTATTTTTCTGAACCAAAAGCAAAAATCAGAACAGCAAAGTATTTGGGAATATTCTTCTTTTTCCTTTCCCTAAAATTGGGTTAAAAAAGCCAGTCCCTTCATAGTTTGTAAGGTAAAAAAAGCAAAATCGTCCATCTAGTTCAGTGTTTTTGCTAAGGGGTTGATCCAGAGGAAGGCAAAAAAAAAACCCCAATTTAGGTTTTGAAGCCATTTTTCCTTTATTTTTGGGAAAAAATTCCCCTTTCCCGACTCCAAAACTGGGAATCGGGGGAAAAAAAAACCCCGGTTTAATGACCCCTTTTCCGGAATTTTAGTCAAGACTTTTCCCTTGGGTTTTATTATTTTCGCTTTCCAAAATATGGGGCCCAAAACCCCTTTTTTAACTGGTTATTGGAATTCACCCCTTTTCACCAGCCCTCTGGAAGAAAAAAATTCCCCTAGTCTCCCCTGCCTTTTTACGTTTTTGAATCCCCTTTTTAAAGTTTTTGTAGATTTTTTTTCGTTCCCCAAGACGTAAAGGATGAACCCCTTTTTCTAGATTCAGCCCTGGGGGTTTCAAAATTAAAAATTGGGGGGAAAATTTCTATTTTTAAATTTGGGGGTTTTCCTTTTTTATTATGGGCCCCCAGTGAAAGTTTTCTCTAAACTAAATTTAAACCCCCCAAACCCTTGCCAATCTTTCGGGTTCTGTACGGTTCTCCCCCTATTTCCCTTTTATTAAATTTTTTTTGGGCCCCCTTTGACCTGTTTAAGTCTACAAGGTTCCCCTTTTTCCCTTTTCCCTGGTGCCCAAAAACTGTCCAAAAATTTTTCCCCTGGGGGTGGGCTAAACCCAGTGACTTGTTTAATGGGGAATTTAAAGTTCCCTTTATGTCCTCTATGCCCTTTTAATTTTTAAACCCCCGATACCCATTTGCTTTGGCTGTGCTGCCTGGGCATGGCTGTTTCAATTAAGTTTTTGTCCCCCGGATTTCCCCCAAATCCTTTTCCGTCAAATTTTTCCCAGGGTTTTTCCCTTTAAACTGTAAAAAGTAATGGTTTTTTCTTCCCCATGTTTTCTTTAACCCTTTTTATTTTTTCAGTGTTAAACCCCATCTGCCTTTCCCTGCCCCGGCCCCCAAACTTTTCAAAAATTTCCCCTTTTTTATTTAAAATATTTTTTCCTCTTTTGTTGATTACTTTAAGAGCTTAGTTTGTCTGCCAAAAATGATTATTTTACTGTGTAAATTTCCCCGTGTAAGTTCATTAAAAGGGAAAAAGTTTAAAAAGGGAAGGGCCCCATTTTCTGACCCTTGTTTTTGGGACCCCAAATTGTTTAAAAGCGATCCGGGCTGGAAATATTACCCTTAATTTTACCCCTTTTTTTTCTATCAAATGGCCAGTTCTTAACCCCCTTGCAAACATTTTCCCCCGTCCATGCATTTCTATTTTATTTCCTCCCAAACCCTTTTTTGGGGGCACCGTAAACAAAAGCTTTTGAAAAATCTAGATATATGGGCATCTCCCCGTGCCTCACCAAAGATCCAGTTAGCAAAAAACTTCCTTTATAGAAGTGATGAGATTAGTTTGACAGGAAGGGGTCCTTCATGAACCCCCCCCTGGAAAGGCGTTTATAAAAATTTAAATTTTCAAATGAAATACTCCAAAGGGTAAACCTTTGCCCAAAAAAAACCTTCAAACATTTTAACCCAAAACAGGGTTAAAGCTTTTGGGCCCCATTTTGTTTCCAGGGATTTACTTTTGCCCCTTTTTGGGAAAATTTTGGGACCAATTTGTATGCGCCAAACCTTTGGGAAATTAAAACCCCCTTTTAAAAGAAGTCCATGATTATTAAGAATAGGGGGGCCCATCTATGACATCACTTAACTCTCTTAGGCACGTGGGTGTTTCCATCGGACCCGGGGATTTGTCTATTTTAAACTTCCCAAGACGGAGCTGCACTTCTTTTTGGGGTTTGGAAAGAAAAATTTTAAGTTGGTTGGAAAGGTGGAAATTTTCGATGAGTAAACCCCTTTAACAAAAACCGAAAAAATTTTTATTACTATTTTAGGGCCCGAAATGATGGTGCAAAAAACAAATTTTAACCCGTTTCCCCCTGGGAAACTGGGATCCGCCCTTTATAAATTTCCTCTTTGGAAGTTTTTAGATTTTAAAAACTGGGGTTAATTTGTTTTAGCCAAAAAAGGGAAAACCCCCCATCTAAGGAATTAAGGGGGCAATCCACCTAGAGGCCTCACTCCCCTCCTGGCGTTGGGAAACCCCGATCACCCAAAGGCCGTGAAACCCCGCTTTTATTTTTTGCTTTTTAGCTTTTTAAAGGCTTACAAATTTTTATTATGTCATGTTACAAAAGGGAGAAGTTGGCCCAGAACCCGTCCCGGCCCCAAATCACAGGAAAAGGCGAGAGCAGTTTGTTTTGGGCAGCGCCCGCGAAACAGAATGCACATCAATTAAACAAAGCTAACCTCCGGGGGGCCCTAAGATAAATGAGCCCCGTAGGGCCCCCCAGCTAAATGAATGAGGCCCCCGGGGCAGCCCGGGGCCGGGTTTAGAAGAGAACAGGAGGGGTTTTTGGGCCCGAATCAAAAATTTTTCCCGGGGCCCCTGGACAGGGCCCGGGTGGTCAAAAAGTGAAAAGGAAGGGGATAAAGGTTTTCAAAAAATCAATTCTGGGGCCCCCGGGCAGGCCCGGGCCCGGGAGAAGTAAAAAGGGGGAGGATACGTGCGAATCAATTTCTGGGGCCCCTGGCAGCTGGGTTTTCGAAAAGAAAAGGAGGGGTACGTGCCGAATTTAAAGTGGGGCCCCCCGGCAGCTGGGGTGCTCAGAAGGGGAACAGGGGGGGTTTAAATGCAGGAAACCCAAAACTGGGGGGGCCCCGGGAAAATCGGGGTGGTTTAGCAGAGAAAGGGATGGGGGTACAGTGCGAATTTAATGCTGGGGGGGCCCCTGGGACAAGGCCCGGGTGGTCGCAGAGAAAAGGGAGGATAAAGGGGAAAAATCAAAAGGGTGGGGGCCCCTTTCCCTTTTAGGAACCCAAAGAGGGACTAGACAAATTTAAACCCCCCCAAACATGAACTGAAAGGGCTATCCTATTTAACTATGCCCTAGCCCCCTTTCATGATAGTTTAAAAAAAATTTTTGTTGTGAATGATCTTCCAATAAAAAGGGGTTGGGACAATAAAAAAAAAGTTTAAAACCCCTTGGGGGGCAAAGTGGGCCCAAAAAAAGAAAAGGAACTGCCCGATTCTTAAATATCCTTTTCCATTTTGGTTCCCGGGGAATCCGCTCCTCCTCAGCCAGGGTTTTTTTTTTTTTTCCCCAAAATCAAAGCCCCCCAATTTACTTTAGAATGGGGGGCGAAAAACCGCCGCGGGGGGGGGAAGGAAAGAAAGTGGCAAAGCAAATTATTTACGGCGTGTAAGCGCCCTGATTTTTAAAAAGAATGTTATGGGGCCCGGCGGCCATGCCCGGCCCCCCCCCGCCCCCCCGGCCCGCCGGCGTGATTGCGGGGGCGAAATTCCCTTCCCCCGCAAAACGTCCCGGGAAATAAGCCGTGTTTAAAAATTGCCCCAAAAGGGGGTTCCCACGAAAACAAAGTGCAACCCACAAGATCAGATCCAGCTAGCATAAAAGCCAAAACCCTGCATATGAGGGGGGGCGGGGGCTTGTGGCCATCCTTTCCCTTCAATTATTGGGAGATTTGGGGTTTTAGTGCGCCGGGACCTTGGGGGACATTCAGGAGCTCCCATAGAGGTGAATGGGGAGCCGCAAGCACAACCCTTCTCATTCTCATGCACTGTCGGCTCGCAGCTAGATGAGATCTGACCGGTGCAGCGCACTTAGCTTCATGGGAACACCCCTTTAACACTCATAAGGCTGCTACACGCGATACAGGCTTGTTGCCACTTGTGTAGGACACTATTTTAGGAATTCTATATATTTAACATCAAGTGAAAGTTCTGTTTTATAAATTGACCTTCCACCTTTATTTTCTTTGGGGAAGAACCCGGAAGTCAAGAGAGGTGGATCAGCAGGAACTCCGGCAGGGGACAGCTAGTTAAGTAATACGTTTTTGGGGGGGGGGGGGGGGGTTTTGCCCACCCTGGTCCAAATTTTTTTTTTCAACGGGCAATATCTTTAAGGATTAACCTAGTGGATGCTGACAAGAACTATGGAACACCCCCTGATCACAGCATCTGACTCGGCAGCTTAAAAAGGTGCTCCCATCTCGGACATGTATGGTGTATTGGTACATGTCGGTACCAGTGATGGACCCCGCACCTATCTTAGGAACAGGCCCCTGAACGTCTCCATTCAGAATTGAGGTCATCCATTCAAATAAGAGTTCCAAGTAGAGTTGAGCACATGACAAAACTCCCATAGAACAGAATGGAGCGTGGCACGCATGCACCCTCACCTCTCCATCCGGCAAGGACATGTTCTGTGACCCATTCTCAAGATGCGGGGACCCGAGGTAGGACGTACCTATCAGACATTCATAGCATCCTATCACTATGCTATAAATGTCCGAGATGAGAAACGTCATCATGTTCCTTAATCAGTATCAGCAAGAGCCCAGTCAGAGGTGCCGAATAGAGGAGTTCTCACCATGCTGTTTCACAGTCACAGGCAGCTTCAGACTCGCACTGCCTGGTCAGGCTGTGAGTGGTTCTATAGCAGTGATTAGCATATTCAGCTCCTCTATAACTAGCTGAGCCATTTCAGTGACATAAGCGCAGGAGATTTAATCTGTAGTAAACAAAGCTACAAAGCACCAAAGAGTGAAAACAAGCGCTTATCAAAGGTAAACAAGCTAATCTTGTTAGAGATAAAGACTCTCCTCTGTCCGACCAGGGTGACATCACTCCCTGTTCTCTGTCTAATCAGGAAGAGACAAATGGATGGTAACCTAGAGACACTAGTGTGCACTCAGTGCAGATAAAATCTCTTATCTCCTGACCAAGACAATATCAAAAGAGCAGTGTATTTAGTAAAAGTCTTCATTTACCTGTCCCTACATCTTGAAAGCGAATCATTATGGTGAGAAAACCCATTTATACCCAAATTTGAGCAATTCAGTTTTGGTTGGTTCATATTGAATTTTTGCAGTATTCAGTAAAAGTAAATTAATAAACCCTGGTTAGATCTCTATGCAAAAAAAGTTGTCCAGCGTTACCCAAAAATAAAAAATCATATTTATTGAAGAAAAAAAAACTTTTCAGAAACTAGAATCTGACGCGCTTCAGGCCATGTAAGGAGAGGCCCTTAGTCTTAGCATATATTGATATGTGCTAAAAATAAGGTCCTCTCTTTACATGGCACGAAACGCGTCAGTTCTAGTCTTGGTAAAAAAAAACATTTTTTGCGTCAATATTTTCTATTTTTAACTTTACCTATAACCTGAGGTCAGGTTTAGTTTTTTCTCTGTAGGGGTCACCTTACTATTCCCCGTTGCCCCTAGTTCACTGGTGCTTGAAGCTCCGTCCGCCCATGGTGACGTCACACCCTGCTCTCTGGCTAATCAGGAAGGGAGATATGGATGGTAACTTAGACACCCCTGTGTGCACTCAGAGCAGATAAAATCTCTCATCTCCTGACCAGGGCAATTTTAAAAGAGCAATGTATTTAGAAAAAAGTCTTCATTTACTTGTCCATACATGTTGAAAGCTCATCTTTGTAGTGAGAAAACCCCTTTAAACCCCATTCACATTACAAGGCTGAGTCGGATGTGACTTGAGGAACGCTACATCCAGTATGTGGTGCTGCAGGTTCCTAGTGCATTTGCCATGAGCCATTTAGAATACATATACATTTCAGTGGTGCAATCAAGGCGCATAAGTCTCCACACACCCTGTGTGTCCCTCCCTAAGGAGGAAGGTTACTCCCTTTGAGATAGTATTGGTGCAGTGGGTGCAGGACACCCGGCCCTCGCTGCCCAGGTCATACTTACTCTCTCACTTTTTATGGACCCCGTGACCTCCTCATCATTGAGGTGCCGCTTGAACTTCGGTGGCATGACGGGCGAGGAGGCGGGTGGCGCAGGGCGGAGGAGACGGACCACTTCCCTTATTGTTCAGCTTCTGGGACTGCAAGAGAGAAAGCAGAAGTGAGACAACTGCAAAATCACCGAGGTACATAGCAGCGGAGGAGGCTTCATGCCCCACGTACAAGGCAGAGCCCTAAGCGGGAGCCATTCTCCAACCACACAAGTGAACATGTCTGACAACAGAGTGCGGACGGTTACCAACGGCGACCAGCAGGATTCTGAATGCAGACAAGTTTATGAATGGAGGAAAGAAATGTATGGGAGGGCTCAGGTTTGACAACCAGGATCCAAAATGTGACTATTACCCATAGTATTAGCTCAGCTTTCTAACCTGCCCCGAAATAGGTGGCAAAACCGGAACAAAGACCCGCTCACATTTACAGGACCGCACCTGCCGGAACGATGGGGAATTCCAGCTCCAGATCCAGTCACGTCAGCTTCCCCCGCAGTGAGGACGGCTTCAGGCTCATATCTATTAGGGAAGCTTCGCTTTAAGAGGAAATTCACACAGGACAGAACTGCTACAAGGACGACCACAATCCGCAGTGAGAAACAGATTGAAAATCCACAGCAAATCTGGCCCGTGTGCATTAACCCTAAGAGCATGTTCACACAACGTTTTTAGGACCCAAAACACGTATCTAACAATGTGCAGTGTGATTTACATTGGTTCAATGTAAAACACGCATCTCCGTTCAGACAAGTGATCGCTGCTGCGCGTTTATTTGCGTCTTTTCGATGCGCTTTTCGGACCGTTTTAAGAATTGACGTGTCATTTCTACTTGCGTTTTACACAAGTGAAATCCTCATAGAAGGTTGAGTGTCTTCCATATAATACTAAAACCACTCAACATTCTATAATAAACTATTTATCTAAAACATTTATTATTGAAAACTTCTATAAACTCCCATTCTATACTAAAAAATGCTTTTATATCATTCTATATAATATATATATATAAAAAGTGATTTATAAGATTAAACATATGTAAAACGCTGTTATTGTGCCCTCTATTGGGCTTCCTCTGAAACACATGTAAAATGCTGTTGTAGCGCCCTCTATTAGGCTTCCTCTGAAATATGTAAAATGCTGTTATAGCGCCCTCTATTAGGCTTCCTCAGAAACAAATGTAAAATGCTGGTAGCGCCGTCTATTAGGCTTCCTCCGAAACACATGTAAAATGCTGGTAGCGCCCTCTATCGGGCTTCCTCTTATACTACTACTTAACCACTTTCCACTCTAAGTGAAAATGTAGGTCATTAGGTTACTAAAGTTCAAACAGTACTTGTAGATCAAATGAGACCTCTAGGGGCCGATTTAGTGTATTACATACCCTTACATACATATGTAAGGGTAAAGTATATTACACTAAAGATTCTACCTTTTCAAACTACAACCTGTGTATATATATTGAAAAACGCATCAAAAACGCATCCAAAAAAGCATCAGCTGCTGTGTTTTTGGATAAGTTTTTTGGATGCAGTTTCTCTTCTGGTAAAAAAAAAAAAACGAATCCAAAACGTCGTGTGAACAAGCCCTAATCCTGCCCCTCTCGCCGTACCCTGGAGAGAAATAGAGAAGCAACATCCAACCTGCAGGAGACCAGCAGGCTAGACTAACAGCTGAGGCGGTCAGTGCTGGAAGCTGTAGTTCTACAGTAGCTGGACAGCTGCAGGTCGGTATCAGCAGGTCAGGGTAACACCTGAAGGTTAACAATACATGCTGGGAGTTGTAGTATTGCAGCTGTCAGAGAGCCACAGGTTGGAGTCAGTAGGCTAGGCTAACACCTGAAGGCTAACAATACATGCTGGGAGTTGTTGTATTGCAGCAGCTGGACAGCTGCAGGCTAGGATTCAGTAGGTTAGGGTAACAGCTGAGGTCTGATGGTGCATGCTGGGAGTTGTAGTTTTGCAGCAGCTGCATGTTGGAGATTAGTGGGTTACGGTAACCGGTGAAAGCTGGCAGTGCACGCTGGGGGTTGTAGTATTGCAGCTGTGAGAGAGGCACAGGTTGGAGTCAGTAGGCTAGAGTAACACTTGAAGGCTGTCAATGCATGCTGGGAGTTGTAGTTCTCCGGCAGCTGCAGGTTTGAGATCAGCAAGCTACAGTTACACCTGAAGGCTGTCAGTGCATGCTGGGAGTTGTAGTTCTCCAGCAGCTGCAGGTTGGAGATCAGTAGGCTAGACTAACACCTGGAAGCCATCAGTGCATGCTGGGGGTTGTTGTTCTCCAGCAGCTGCAGGTTTGGGGATCAGTTTGGCTAGACTTACAATGGAAGCCATCAGTGCATGCTGGGGGTTGTTGTTCTCCAGCAGCTGCAGGTTGGAGATCAGTAGGCTAGACTAACACCTGGTAGCCATCAGTGCATGCTGGGGGTTGTTGTTCTCCAGCAGCTGCGGGTTGGAGATCAGTAGGCTAGACTTACACATGGAAGCCATCAGTGCATGCTGGGGGTTGTTGTTCTCCAGCAGCTGCAGGTTGGAGATCAGTAGGCTAGACTAACACCTGGAAGCCATCAGTGCATGCTGGGGGTTGTTGTTCTCCAGCAGCCACAGGTTGGGGATCTTTAGGGTAATCAGTGAAGGCTGTCAGTTCATGCTGGGAGTTGTAGTTCTCCAGCTGCCGGACATCAGCAGGTTGGAGGTCACTAATTCTAGGTCCATTGGGGTGTATCGGATGCTGTCCCTCCAGGAAGGGGCCCCTGACGCCCCCACAGAGGATAACGACACAATATGACGCGAATCAACATTTTAGGGGTAATTCTGGCGTCTCCCATAAGGCATTGCTTCGAGCCCTCTAATCCTATGCAATAATATAGGGCGCTCACCCATCACCATGGCGACCGGCAGCTTAGATACAGCAGCTCACCATGCACCTCTATAGGCTCAGGTCATCTCTGCTGGGATCGCAGGCCTGGACCATCATGGCCTCCATACAGGTTTATACTCTATATACTACAGAGACCATGATGACTGGATGTGACTGGAGCAGCTGCAGGTCACCGCCTGCCAATCAACCGCCGACACACGACATCGTTAAGGACGTGGGATGGAAAGATCAGGAAACCAGTTACCGACCTCCCGGGGCTGTGGCTTCTCCCAGTGGCTCTCGTATCTAACGAGCGTCCAACATGGCGATTCATCTACTACCGATACTACCTCATCACTCGGCGCTCAGCTGCTTTTCCTGCCGTGTTCTGTCATAGAGCGATGCTGCACAGCTGCGCAGGCGCACTCGGTATGGGGAAAGCCTCGCCGCCGCCATGTTGGTACACCTCTCCAGCGACTGCCGGGATGCTCATGGCTGCGTAGCACGTCGTCTTGTTACCATAGTAACACGTTGAGACGAGGCTGAGATTGTAAACAGCCTCTATTTTTATGACTGGGGGGCCTATAGATCCCAAAATGTTGTGCTTCAACTATTTAATTAACAGTAATTGGGGAGGAAGATTGGGGGGAATTGTTTATTTACACCAGCGGTGACATTAACCCCTTAACCAGTTCCTGACCGAGAGAGCACATATTTCTTTTCCTTAGTACATAAGGGTCTGAACGCCTAACACTTTTTGTGTTTTTTCGACTAAATTTTTGGGCCTCTTTTTAACCCCTTAAACCCAAGCCTTAATCTGTTAAACCGAACGCCTGAAAAGTACTCAGTGACTGGCACATTTTTTTTTAGTTTTTGCCTCCTTGCATTTCAACAGTTGTAACTTTTATAGTTTTTCAATGACGCAGCTGTATGAGGCCTCGTTTTATTCGGGACAAGTTGTACTTTTGGGGGGAATAGTTTATGTTCACTTATAAATTATTGCACAATTTTTTAAAATATTTTTTTTTCAATTTTTTTACACCATTCATATTTCACACTGAATAACTAGTTATATTAATTCTACAAGTTATTACGGTCGTGTGGATACCAAATATGTGTAGTTTTTTTTTGTGTGTGTAATGTATGCACAATTTTTTTTTTTTTTTTTTCTATAACACATTTTATTAACTCCTTAACGACCACGCACCGTCTTTAGACGTCGGGCATTTCAGGTCGTTCGTCTGCAGCGACATCTTTTGACGTCGCTGCAGACATTGGAGTTTGCGGCGCCCGGCGCCGTAATTGCGCTGGGATCGAGACTGTACTACACAGCCCCGATCCCAGAGCATGTCCTGCAGGCATCGGGGAGCAGGGGAAACCTCCGCACCCCGGTGCTTTAACCCTTTGATTGCGGCGGTGCGTTACCGCAGCGCAATCAAAGGGTTCCCCTGCTCTGTCGGGTGATCGGAACACCCGGTGACCCGACAGAGCCCGGGGGAACGGCTGCACGGTCAGAGCTGTCTGTGTATGAAGCCAGTGACCCGGACACACTGTGTGGCGTCCTAATCACTGCCTGTGTCAAACTGACACAGATTAGAATGTATTAGCATATATGAATATGCTAATACATTACTAAGTGTAAAAAAAAAAAAAATGTTAAACAGTTCTCCCTTCATGGGAGTCAAAAAAAAGTACACAAAAAACCATAACAAGTGTAAAAAAAAAGAATAAAAAATAAATAATAAAATAAAAATAAATATTTAATAAAAAATAATTGTACATAAATTACACGCACAAAAAAACCTACACATATTTGGTATCCACAAGACCGTAATAACCTGTAGAATTAATCTAATAAGTTATTAAGTGTGAAATGTGAATGATGTAAAAAAAAATAAAATAAATAAAATAAAAATACTGCAATTATTTATAAGTGAACTTAAACTATTCCCCCATAAAGTACAACTTGTCTCGAATAAAACGAGGCCTCATACAGCTGCATCATTGAAAAAATATAAAAGTTACAACTGTTTAATCGCAAGGAGGCCAAAACGAAAAAAAAATTCTGGTCGTTTACTTTTCAGGCGTTCGGCTTAAGGGGTTAAAGATTTTCCAAATTCAATTACATAGTTACATAGTTAGTACGGTTGAAAGAAGACATGTGTCCATCAAGTTCAACCAAGGGTAGGGAACATGTGGGTGATGGGAGAGAGACAAGGACATTAAGCCCAGCCTCCCCACTGGGGAATGACCTGGAACCCACAAGGCAAGAACCAATCTGCTCCAGTGGAGACCCCATCTCTGACCCCAGAGCCTCCACCAGCCAGGATCCAGAACTTTACATGGCTACATAGGGATTAATATTCTTTAGTTCTAGGTAGGTATCTAAGCCTTTCTTGAAACTCTCTACAGTTTTCCGAACAGCAAGCATAAATCCAGGGGTGGACATATATTATACTGCAGTCATTAACAAAGACGAAAATAGCATTCAAAACCTGTACCAGATAGCTTTACAATAATTGTGGTTAACTGTGTAGCTAAGGGTAATGGAACCGCGGGTAGCAGACCATCAGTGGGCCGGGGTAGCCCATGTGACTAGGAAACATTGACCTCACAGTTAAATGTCCTGAAAGAGTTCTTGAAATTGTCCATGAAAACAGTAAGTATAGGGCACAAATTAGATGAGCATCCCACATCAATGCCTGCGAGGGTATTCGAGACTATTATGAACATTCAAATCAAACCAAAGTTAACGGGGTTTTGCCACCATGTAATGTTGACGTGGGATCCTCCAAAATGGGTATTTAATCACTTTTCTAAATATATGTGATTACAAAAAGTGAAGACTCTGAGAGCTACAGCATTTCCCCTTAGTTACCTGAAAGCTTCCACTAGACACGACCGAGGAGCTGACAGGCCGCGCTTGCTGAAACACTTCTTATCTGATGACAGGGAAAATGAATGAGCTTTTAAGGCACCGGGTAGAAAGTGCAGTCTAAGAGGCTGTGTCTTGCTGTATTGAGAATCCACTATTGTACTGTTATTATTTCACTTAAGTTTTTAAACGCTCCCTTACTCCTCACTCCTTACTCACCCCCTCCCTCTCAGCCCTGCAGCTTTCATGACTCAGTGTAATTTGTTGACATTCTCCCTGTGCTGATAAGAAGGTAAGTAACTTGTGTCCTGGCAAATCCCCTTTAACTTAACTTAAGGAGTTCTGTCAGCACCATAACACAGGGCGCGAGTCGGGCATTCACCAAAAAGTTGGCGAAAGCGCCGGGGCCGCTCAGTTGAGGAAGAGACAATGTCCCGCCTAGGTTGTGATGAGAGTGTATCATAGACACAGTATAAGAATATTGGGTGTGGTGAAGTATGGGACGGTCATCTATCCGCGTTTGCCCAGGTTAACCTTTTCTTCGTGTCAATCACCCGAGGAGAACTGGGAGGGAGAACTCCTGCACAATTATTTTTTATTAAATATTTATTTTTATTTTATTATTTATTTTATTTATTTTTTCTACACTTGTTTTTCAAATCCCATGAAGGGAGAACTGTTTTACATTTTTATTTTCACACTTAGTAATGTATTAGCATATTCATATATTCTAATACAATATAATCTGTGTCAGTTTGACAAAGGCAGCAATCAGGGCAGGACACAGTGTGCCCTGATTGCAGATTTGTTACACAGACAGCTCTGGGGCTACTCTAGTTCCCCAGGGCTGACTGTGCAGCCGTTCCCCGGGCTCTGACGGATCACCGGGCGTCCCGATCACCCGACAGAGCAGGGAAACCCTTTGATTACGCTGTGGTCACGAATCACGGCAATCAAAGGGTTAAGCACCAGGGACCAAAGGTTTTTTGCCGCTCACCGGGGAAGTACATCCCTGTTCTCAGCGCTGCTGTGGCACCGGGCACCACAAACTTCGATGTCTGTGGAGACAAACAACATGCAACAGCTGACATCAAAAGTCGTTTGGGCGGTCGTTAAGGGGTTAATCCCATTAAGGGAAAACTAACACTTTTTTTCTTACACTTAGTAATGTATTAGCATATTTATGCATGCTAATACAGGCAGTCCCCAGGTTACGAATGGGATAGGGACTGTAAGTTTGTTCTTAAATTGACTTTGTATGTAAGTCAGAAGAGGTATATGTATTAAATGTAATTCCAGTCAAAAGGTTTTTTTTTTAGTTTTGGATAGTGCAGGGAAGGGTTTTTACATTTGTTTTGCTGTTTGTGCCCCTGTTAAGAAGATTTCACCTCATTTGCTACTGTGGCATGCTGGAACTTTTAGTTCCACAGCTACTAATTGCTGTAGAACATGGAACTACAAGTGCCAGCATGCACCATAATTCTCTGTTTGTAACTAGGGGTTAAATGTAAGTCGCAACATTGTAAGTCGGGAACTGCCTATAAATTACAATCTGTGTCAGTATGACACAGGCAGCAGTCAGGGCAGCACACAATTTGCCCTGACCGCGGACATGCAACTCTAGGTCCCCAGCGCTGACCATACAGACGTTCCCCCGGGCTCCATTGCATCACCGGGAGTGCCAACCACCCGATGGAGCAGGAGAATGCGCTTTGATTATGCTGGCAAAGGGTTAGACGCTGGGGATCAGAGGTTTCCTCCACTTCCCGGTGCTTACAAAGAATTCTCTAGGAACAGAGCTGTTCAGTACAGCTCCGTTCCTAGCGCAGCTGCGGCTCCGGGAGCTGTAAAACGACCTGCACCGCCCGCCATCTATAGTCGGTGGCCAGTCATTAAGGGGTAAAGCTTTATCTTTATGTCATTTTTATATTAGACATATATTTGAAAAAAAAAAATATAATAATATTAAAGGAAATAGTAAAAAAAAAAATTAAAGTTTGTTTTTAAATTTTCTTTAAGAATTTTAAACCCTTTTTAAGAAGTCTCAAAAGTAATAGTCGAAAATAAGAATAAGGCAAAACCTTCTCTTGTTCAGCTAAGGGGATATTACAAAGTTCAATTATTCAATAAATTAAAACATATTTATGAGTCAGCAGAAGCTAGAAACAAAAAGTTGTCCAAGCAGAGCATTATTCCATTATTCAATACCCGTCATGGTGACCCAATATCTAAAAGTGAAAGATTCAAAGTGTCAGCAGGATACGGTAAACCCTCCTGGGTAAGAATCTGCCAAAATAGAATTAATTATCAAATTGAAATTGTAGTGAATAAAAACCAGATGGAATAACCAGAGATAAACCAAAGGCCAATTTTACATTGGCTCCGGCTAGCAATGCTTCCTGGCCAAAGTGTTATCAATCTTTCCAAAGTATTGTCAAGGGAATGAAAGTCAGAATATCTTAAATCATTGCTAACCCTATTAGAATTCATTAGGAACATTCATTAGTTCATTAGAAATTGCTTTTAGGGTGCTTTCACACAGTGTGTTTTTGGTGCATATTTGATGCTTTTTTTAATGCGTTTTTTGTGCAGGAAGGCACAGCAAATAATGCTGTATATTGCTGCTCAAAAATAGCTGCAAAAATCACGGTAAAATCACCTTTGAGATTCTTAGTTCACATGTTTTGATCAAAAAATGCTTAAGCCACCCCCGGCTACCAACGGGATCTCAAGGTGGGTGGTCCTATGCTATTTTTACCTCTCACTTGAGTCAAATTCAGACTTCTCATTTGGGTCAACAGACCTCCATAATCCAGAGATAAAAAAAGCACCAACCTTAAAAGAATTCTGCACTGATATAACGGCCTGTGGTGGTGGGCGAGGTTCAATAGACCAAAATGGAGGCATCCATTCCTCCCGTTGGTAGCCGGGGGTGGCTTAAGCATTTTTTGATCAAAACGTGTGAACTAAGAATCTCAAAGTTTTTTCATTCCTGCACAAAAAACGCATCAAAAACACACCAAAAACGCACTGTTTGAAAGCACCCTTAGGATATGTTCACACAACGTTTTTCAGATCCATTTTTGGATCCGTTTTTTGTACCCAAAACGGATCCAAAAACGTATCTAACAATGTGCAGTTTCATTTACATTGGTTTCAATGTAAAACAGGCATGGCCGTTCAGATGCGTGTTTACTTGCGTCTTTTCAATGCGCTTTTCGGATCCGTTTTAAGAATTGACGTGTCAATTCTATTTGCGTTTTTACGCAAGTGAACTCCCCATAGGAAAACGGATCCAAAAGCGCAACATACTTTTGAGTATGTTTTGGATGCGCTTTTCATACGAAAAGCGCATCCGAAAAACGCATTGGATTAAAATTTGAAGTGTAATGCACTAAATCGGCCCCTAGAGGTCTCATTTGATCTAGACACAGTTAACTGCGCCTCCAGCTTTGAATAAATCCTCTGCTTTATAATCATAAAGGGGCATATGGGATTGAGCCCATGAGCATTGAACCTGATTGGAATGTTTGAATTTAATGAACTAATGGCCTAGGGGACTAAGATTTTACATGTGTTTCAGAGGTAGCCCAATAGAGGAAGCTACAGCATTTTACATGTGTTTCAGAGGAAGCCCAATAGAGGGAGCTAACAGCATTTTACATGTGTTTCAGAGGAAGCCCAATAGAGGGAGCTAACAGCATTTTACATGTGTTTCAGAGGAAGCCCAATAGATGAAGCTAACAACATTTTACATGTGTTTCAGAGGAAGCCCAATAGAGGGAGCTAACAGCATTTTACGTGTTTCATCTTATAAATCACTTTTTATATATATTGAATGATATAAAAGCAGTTTTTTTAGTATAGAATGGGTGTTTATAGAAATTATAGAAGTTTTTAATAATAAATTTATAAATGTTTTTTTCAAATTAAGAAAGATTTATTGAGAAACAATGATATTTGCGAACAATCAAACATTGTCAAAGATATGAAAATGATAAAATAAGGTATCCAACATGTACCTATACAATACACGAAATATACCGATAATCAGATTAAACATCGTATAATCATACGGAAAATGGGTGCATGCCCAAAGCTACCACATCAAAAATAATGTATCCTATGCAATCTGGTTCAAGTAGCAGCATGTGGGAGCCAATAACATAACAGAGCAGGGAAAATACAGAAGGGAAATAAAAAATTATGCACCGGGGTCACTCCAACAAGACATACAGGTACAAAAAAAAAAAAAAATGGAGGGGGGGTAGAAGGAGAGAAGAGGTCAACTTGTCCCCTGCCCAAAGGGCTAGACGGACAAGCCAGGTGCAGCGGTAAAACGCCAACTAATTAGCAATGGAGAGGTACAACGGAGAGTTTTTGAAGAGGAGCCAGCTGGCCCATGTTCTGTTAAATTTAAGTGCTTGCTCCGGGGTTTGGGCAATCAATTCCTCCATTCGTTGTATAAAGCTAATCTCCGCAAACCAGTCCTCAAGGGATGGGGGAGTGGAAGACTTCCACCTCCTCGGCACCACGGTCTTAGCTGCTTGTAGCAGATGCTTAAGAAGGGACTTCTTAAATTTATTGACCGGCATGGGAAACATGAAAAGAAGCAAAGCCTCCGGTGTATTGGGCAATGAAACCCCAGTCACCTCCTCGATCACCTCAAGGACTGAGATCCAGAAACCTCTGATTTGTGGGCAACCCCACCAAACATGGGATAAAGTCCCTTCTTCCCTCCCACATCTCCAGCAGGTGTCTGGGACCGATGGGTACCAACGGTGTAAGACTGAGGGGACTCTGTACCACCGTGTCAGAAGCTTATAACAAGTCTCCTGGTGCCTAGAAGCGATAGCTGCTTTGTGAGTGAGTTGAAAGCACCGCTCCCATTGTGGCAGGGTGAAGGAGAGCCCCAACTCAGTCTCCCAGTGTTGACAGAAGGAGGGAAGTGACGCAGAATGGGCAGAACGGAGCATCCCATGTACCCAGGACAATGAATGTCTCGCAGCAGAGGAGGACAGTATCGATTCCTCGAAAGCTGTAAGAGTCCTGGAGAAATTGCCCTTGGACTTAGTCCGATTGACAAAGTGGGAGAGTTGTAAGTACTGATAAGGGGCTCCAGCAGAGGCTGTCTTCCCATCTAGAATTTCCACAAGCGGTTTTAGTTTACCCCCTGAGACTACATGACAAAAGCGTAAAGGGGTTTTCTTGGTGCTGCTCAGGAAAGCCTTGGGGGAGAGGCCTGGAGGGAAGTCAGGATTATCCGTGATCGGGACACATGGACCCTTACGATCAATGAGGTTGTGGGAGTCCCTCATCGAGTAGATAATGGACAATGTCTGATCCACACAGAATGAGAAGGAGACACTACCGCGGAGAGCAGGGGTCCAGACCCAGGGGAGCACCGCCACGGACGAAGAACTCAGGTCTTCCGCCAGGGTAACCCAAATCTTATGCCCTCAATTCGAGCTGAGGGCCAAGTAACGAGCATAAGCCGAAGCTAGGTGATACATTCTGCAATCAGGGAGACCTGCGCCTCCGGCTTCTTTGCCTCTAGTAAGCGTGTCGTACGCTATCCTTGGCTTCCTTGTGGACCAGATGAAGGAACGCAAGCACTGTCTAATTCTCTTCCAGAAGAAGGCAGGGACGGTGATAGGGATAGTTTGGAAGAGATACAGGAACTTCGGAAGCACTGTCATCTTGAGCACATTTATTCTACCAAACCAAGACAGCCCCCTCCCATGCCAGGAATCCAGGTCCCTCTCTGTTTGTCTCAGAAGTGGGATATAATTGTCTAAAAAGAGCTTAGAAAGATCCGGATTCCCAGATAAGAGATACCTGCCCGGGGCCATTCGAACGGAAAGGAGGACTGCAGAAGGGCCTGCTCCTGCACTGGGAGGCCAACTCCAAGGGCTTCAGACTTGGAGAAGTTGATCTTAAAATTTGACCAGCCACCGAAGCTCCTGATCTCCGCCATCAGAACTGGGAGGGATATATGGGGATTCGTGATATAGATCAGTAGGTCGTCCGCAAAGGCCGAACATTTGTAGTCCCTCTTCCAAAAAAAAGGAATCCCTTGATGTCGGGGTTCGATCTGATGGATGCCATTAGGCTCTCCATTACCAGGACATAGAGTAGCGGGGATAAGGGGCACCCCTGTCTAGTCCCATTGGAAATTTTGAAGGGGGTGGATAAGGAGCCATTAACCTTGACTCGTGCCGAAGGCGAGGAGTAAAGTGCCGAAATTTTGGATAGAAAGATGAGGCCCAGACCTATATGGGAGAGAGTCTGATGAAGAGAAGGCCACGATATACGATCAAAGGCCTTCTCTGCATCCAACGAGAGGACCATGAGGGGGATCCCCCGGGAACGGGCATGATGGATAATGTCCATAGTCTTAAGCGTGTTGTCATGCGCTTCCCGACCCGGAACGAAGCCCATCTGGTCTGGGTGGATGATTGTGCCTAGCAACGGGTTGAGTCTATTCGCGATTAATTTGGCGTAGATCTTCAAATCCACGTTCAATAAGGATATAGGGCAATATTTGCCACAGACTTGGGGGTCTTTCCCAGGTTTGGGGATGAGCGCCACATGCGCCGTCAGTGTCTGGGAGGGAAAGGGGGTATCTTTTGAAACAGAGTTGTAGGCGGCCAATAGTAAGGGAGCTAGTTGGTCAGGGAAACTTTTAAAGAACTTGCCCGTGAAGCCATCTGGCCCAAGGCTCTTCCCGCCCGGGAGATCCTTAATGACGGCCTCTAATTCCAGTGCAGAAAAGGGTTCCTCTAACGATTGTGAGACCGAGGCTGGAATTTTGGACCGTAGTGAGGGGTGTGGGAAGGCCGCAGATTGGGTGGGCTGGGGAGGTGACGGTAGATTGTACAATTTAGAATAAAAGGCCTGAAAGGCATTGGCAATGTCCCCGGTGAAATGCACCACAGTGTTTGGGGCAGACTTAATGGAGGCGATGTGGGAGTGCGCCATCTGGGAGCGAACCGCCCTGGCCAGCATCCGACCGCTTTTGATAAATTTATAAATGTTTTAGTTTATTATAGAATGTTGATTGGTTTCTGAAACTGTGGTGTCAGTAATTTTGATTACCTGCAGCTGAATACAGGATTTCTCACTGCTGCCACTGGGTCATGTAACCTCGCTGAGCTGCTGAAACACACAGCGTGGTTGTGTGACGCAAAAGTGGTTCTCTCTATGCATTCTTATGGGAGGTTCAAAGTCAGTCTCATAGGAATGTATAGAGAGACAGACTTCCTGTCAACATCAAAATCACAGTATCTTTCAGACAATCAGAGTGCAGGTCATGTGACCTAACTGACCTAACCTATTGCATCAGTCAGAAATCTTGTATTCAGCTGCAGGTAAGCAGAATTACTGGCACTACACTGTACCTAAACACACTAGACACAATTTTTAATGAACTAAGAAGGGGAAAAAAAACATTTAGGGTTATTAGGTTTCTTTTTAGGATAAATTTCTAACAGTGGCGACATAAAACCTTCTAAAAAAAAGATCGAAGATATTCAGTAATTCCACCTATCAACAACTGTTTTCATATCTTCTTTCTAACCACTTCTAAACCTTAGATTTAAGCAGGCTCAGATTGACCCATAGGGCAACAGGAGAATCCCCGTTGGGCCCTTGAGCATAGCAGACCTGGAGTTGTTCTTCAACTGCATATACATCCATGGGAGAGGCAGAAAGGAGGCAAACAGCAAGAGGCATGTACAGTAGCTGTAGAGTGTGAATAAGTGTTACAGCGTTATACCCGCGTGTACTAGTAAAAATGAAAATGTGCCTGGTCAGGAAGGGCGGTAAAAAACCCGGTCAGGGACTGGTCAATGTGGTACCTCCTACAAAGTGATGGCGTTGCAGTCTCTAAGGCTGGTTTTCTATTGGTTCCCTGTTCTCTTCTTTTTACACAAAAGAAGAAAAAGAAACCCCTAAAAACAATAAACTTTATTCTCGTCAATCTAAAATCCAAAAGATACAAAGTAATATTTACCCTTTACTGAGAATCACCTAGATCAGACCAACAATATAACTATGTGTTTTCGGAGCCAACAAACAAGGAATAAATCAACAAGTTACAGTTGTCCTCCCCACGGGCAGAGATCCTGATGGAAAAATAGGAATAGATATAAAAAACTGCCCCTACAACTGCCTTATTGAAAAACCCTATATAAAAACTGTGGGGTCATCGCCCAGATAAGGGCGGCCCAACTCTGTGTTCCCTTCTGGGACAACCACTTCCTTCCAGGATCTTGCTTCACCTAAAAGTTATCTATCAAAAGAGCTTTACTCAGGCCCCACATCAAGCATCATCCATAAGTTCTAACCTACCGCCAATCTCCAATGGGCCATCCTCTTCCAGTGTCGAGTCTACCATCGCTCCCGAGGTCCAGCACAACAGCTCCCAAGACCCTGCAACTTTATAGGAGGAACAGGCTTCAGACCTCACTACTTCAGGTCAACTGCAGCTTGGATCATCCACTTTTTCCTAGGTTGGTGCCAGCCTGCCCTTTCTATCTACCATCAGTCATAGCACGGTGGTGCAGTGCCCTGGCATCACTGCACTTGTCTCTCCAGGAAAGCCAGGTTGTTTTTGGGCCTATTCCATTTTCTGTCCAAAACTGCAGTGTATGCACGAAACATAAAAGTGGTGAAACACATTTATCTCCTTAAAGACTGACCGGTGTCTTTTGACGGCGGGCGGTGCAGTTCCTCTGTCGGCAGTGACATCTTTTGGCTGTGGCTCTGTGAAGCAGCATGGCGACACCATTTCAAAGGGAATCTGTCCCCATTTTTTTTTTTTTTTTTTACTAATTAAAAAAAGATACAGATACTTTTCTTTTTAGACATTTTTATTTTCAGCTTGTAGATTTTTCAATTCTGATTATGGGAGCAGCCATTTTGCCTGAGCTGTTGTTAGCAGCATTTAGAGAGATGCTTTACAGCAGCTTCATGGCCATAGGAGCCTGTGAACAGGAGCAGACCCAGTGACATCTATAGGAGAGTGTTGTGGGCATGCTTTGTGACCTGGGAAAAACACAGTGCGCAGAGAGTAGGAGAGGGGGAGCTGTGACGTTTCCTATTGTGACTGGTGGATCCTGTGTTATCTATACACATTGGTGTCACATCTCAGTGTAATCCTGCCTGTGCTGATAATGAGGAGAGTGTGGAAAAGTGATCTCTATAGAACAGGAAGCGTCAGTCTATCGTGAATGGTGGATCCTGTGTTATCTATATATAGGTGATACCTGTCAGTGCAATCCTGCCTGTAATGAGGAGACTGCAGGGAAGTGATCTCTACAGAACAGGAGGGGTCAGTCTATAGTGAATGATGGATCCTGTGTTATCTATATATAGGTGTTACCTGTCAGTGTAATCCTGCCTGTGATGAGGAGACTGAGGAGAAGAGATCTCTACAGAACAGGAGGTGTCACTCTATTGTAAATGGTGGATACTGTGTTATCTATATATAGGTGTTACTGGTCAGTGTAATCCTGTCTGTAACGATGAGGAGACTGCGAGGAAGTGATCTCTACAGAACAGGAGGAGTCAGTCTATAGTGAATGGTGGATCCTGTGTTATCTATATTTAGGTGTTACTGGTCAGTGTAATCCTGTCTGTGACAAGGAGGAGACTGCGGAGAAGTGATCTCTACAGAACAGTAGGTGTCAGTCTATAGTGAATGGTGGATCCTGTGTTATCTATATATAGGTGTTACCTGTCAGTTTAATCCTGTCTGTATTGATGAGGAGACTGCGGGGAAGTGATCTCTACAGAACAGGAGGTGTCAGTCTATAGTGAATGGTGGATCCTGTGTTATCTATATATAGGAGTTACCTGTCAGTGTAATCCTACCTGTGATGATGAGACAGCGTGGAAGTGATCTCTACAGAACAGTAGGTGTCAGTCTATAGTGAATGGTGGATCCTGTGTTATCTATATATAGGTATTACCTGTCGGTGTAATCCTGCCTGTGATGAGGAGACTGCAGGGAAGTGATCTCTACAGAACAGGAGTCAGTCTATTGTAAATGGTGGATACTGTATTATTTATATATAGGTGTTACCTGTCAGTGTAATCCTGCCTGTGATGAGGAGACTGCAGGGAAGTGATCTCTACAGAACAGTAGGTATCAGTCTATAGTGAATGGTGGATCCTGTGTTATCTATATATGTGTTACCTGTCAGTGTAACCCTGCCTGTGATGAGGAGACTGCAGAGAAGTGATCTCTACAGAACAGGAGGTGTCAGTCTATAGTGAATGGTGGATACTGTATTATTTATATGTAGGTGTTACCTGTCAGTGTAATCCTGCCTGTGATGAGGAGACTGCAGAGAAGTGATCTCTACAGAACAGGAGGTGTCAGTCTATAGTGAATAGTGGATCCTGTGTTATCTATATACAGTTGTTACCTGTCAGTGTAATCCTGCCTGTGATGAGGAGACTGCAGGGAAGTGATCTCTACAGAACAGTAGGTATCAGTCTATCGTAAATGGTGATCCTGTGTTATCTATATATAGGTGTTACTGGTCAGTGTAATCCTGCCTGTAACGACGAGGAGACTGCGGAGAAGTGATCTCTACAGAACAGGAAGCGTCAGTGTATCGCGAATGGTGATCCTGTGTTATCTATAAATATCCTGCCTGTAACGACGAGAAGACTGCAGAGAAGTGACCTCTACAGACTATTCTTAGGCTGATCAGACTGTTTTTAGGCCTAGTGGTCAAAGTGAAAACTGCAGGACTTTTAAAAATGTAAAAAAAAAAATATTGATATTTATATGGAAAATAAAAAAAATTAAAAAAACACAACCAAAAATTATTTACAAAATGTGCTTAACATAAAAGCAGGATTTAAATAATAAGTTATTTAGTCTAGAAATATGGGTAGACGACATATAGTGGAACAGCAGGAGCAGAATGTAGTTGTGTCATAGCTTTGTAAGTCCTTAGGTTTCTGGGGCAGCCTCCATGTATAAGCCTGGTCTTACCCCATAGAGACGGCCCGATGCCTTCATATTCTCACCAGGACTAATCATCTGTAATGTTTTTCTGTGGAAATATTAGTAGAGAACGATTTAATAAAAACTTTAAACACTTTCCAAATGCTGCACCTGGAAAATGAGCGCACGTTCCTGCCGGCGAGCGTCCCATCCTAATGGCCCGGAGCGCGGGATAAACATCCAATCGACATTCCCTGGATGTGAAGGCGCCTCTGTGAAAGCCATCAGCTCCTTGAGTAATAGCACAGGTTTGGGCCAGTGATTGATTGCAGTGTATAACCCAATTATATCCTGGTGTATCGTGCAGATCCCGGGTCATCATATTCTTCTGAAAACAATACAGCGCACAGATTCCTGGACTTAACTGTTCAGTAACTGGGAATGGGTGAAATGGTGTTGTATCTATAACAGTACATGCCAACTCTCCCGCTTTTGGCGGGGGGTGGTCCCGCTAATGGGGATCCCCCCGCCACCCCGGCAGAGTTGGCGAACCTCCCGCCGCCAGCAGGCAGTGGGGGTTCTTTAAATGACTGCGGCGCCGGCCGCTCACCCACCTGGCGAGTCTCACTGACTTATGTGGCCGCAGCCGCACAGTCAGTCAGCAGCTGCACGCTCCGTGCAGCTGCCGTACAGGGAGGAGGCAGGAGGGATCGTTCCCCTCCTGCTTTCTCCCCTGTATGTACAGCGGCCGGTTGGCGCTGTACATACAGATCAGCGTCGCAGGGGGTGTGACGCACGGATGTACTCACTCCCCCTGCGACGCTGAGGAGATCGTCGGGAGCTGGACGGGTTGCTGGGAGCCTGGTGAGGTGAGTAGTTTTTATTATTTTTTTATTAGCTATTGGGGGCATCTACCTGGCTACAAGGGGCACTACCTGGCTACAAGGGGCACTACCTGGCTATAAAGGGTGCACTACCTGGCTACAAAGGGCGCACTACCTGGCTACAAGAGGGCACTACCTGGCTACAAAGGGGGTACTACCTGGCTACAAGAGGGTACTAACTGGCTACAAAGGGGGCACTACCTGGCTATAAGAGGGCACTACCTGGCTACAAGGGGGAACTACCTGGCTACAAGGGGGAACTACCAGGCTACAAGAGGGCACTACCTGGCTACAAAGGGGGCACTACCTGGCTACAAGGGGGCACTCCCTGGCTACAAGGGGGCACTCCCTGGCTATATGGGCACTACCTGGCTATAGTGGGGCTACTACCTGGCTATTAGGGGTCACTACCTGACTATTAAGGGGCACTAACTGGCTAAAAGGGGCACTACCTGACTATAAGGGGCGTCACATGGCTATAGGGGCATTTACCTGGCTATTAGGGGGCACTACCTGGCTATAAGGGGATATTACCTGGCTATAAGTTCACTACCTGGCTAGAGGGGCATCTACCTGGCTTTCTTCCAGAGCTGTTATGCATTTAGGTGGAGTGGGTGTGGCTTTTTCTAAGGGGGCGTGGTGCACCAACAAGATGGGCGTGGTCACGCTATGCATGCCGCCACTTACAATCTCCCACTTTTCCACTTTCAAAAGTTGGCAACTATGTCTATAACTATTCATGACATTTCTATATTTTCCAACAAAATTTTCTGACATCGGCTGGGGACGTCCCACCATGCTGTTTTACAGAGCCACAGCCAGCTTCAGGATCCCAGCCCCTGCGTCAGGCTCTGAGTGGTTCTACAGCTTCTAGCTTCCACTTCCTGTTTGAGCTGTGGGTGGTTCTACAGCTTTGGGCTCCCACTTCTTGTTCAGGCTATGGGTGGTTCTACATCTTCAGTCTCCCACTTCCTGTTCAGGCTGTGGGTGGTTCTACAGCTTCAAGCTCCCACTTCCTGTTCAGGCTGTGGGTGGTTCTCCGGCTTCAGACTTAACCTTCCTGTTCAGGCTATAGCTGGTTCTATAGCTTCAGGCTCCTACTTCCTATTCTGGCTGTGGGCGGTTCTACAACTTCATGCTCCCACTTCCTGTTCAGGCTGTGGGCGCTTCTACAGCTTCAAGCTCCCACTTCTCAGACATCATAAAGAACGGCAGAGCTGGAGGAGGATGGGGTCACAGTGAGAATTGCACAAGGGAAACTTTAACTGCTAGATCGTGTGACCCAGGAAATAATATTGCAGGATGGAGGGATTTATATGTCTGAGGGGTCTGACCCAGGAAATAACATTGCAGGATGGAGGGATTTATATGTCTGAGGGGTCACTTCAGTACTTCAGACTGAACAGGTGCAAGGTCCCTCACAGCCAAAGCTGCGGCATCTAACCTGCTACCGGTCACAGGTTAAACTGACATTGTCTACATGTTCACCACCTGAAGCTGTTACAACTCATCAGATCTATCTGCAACAGCTTTTCAGTGTGGCTGCTGCAGGGCCCGCCGCCTGCGGGTGCCCCGATACCGGGAGTATAAGAAGTTGTTTTTCATCGTGCTGTTTGTTTCATAGAGCCAGATTAAGGCTCTCAGTTCCTGTAGGTGGTTCTACAGCTTCAGGCTCCCGCTTCCTGTTCAGGCTGTGGGCGGTTCTACAGCTTCAGGCTCCCACTTCCTGTTCAGGCTATGGGCGGTTCTACAGATTCAGGCTCCCAATTCCCTTTTAGGCTGTGGGTGGTTCTACAGCCTCCGGCTTCCACTTCCTGTTCAGGGTCCGGGCGGTTCTACAGCTTCAAGCTCCCACTTCCTGTTCAGGCTGTGGGGGCGGTTCTACAGCTTCAAGCTCCCACTACCTGTTCGGGGTTTTGGGGGCGCGGTTCTACAGCTTCAAGCCCCCCATTTCCCTGTTCAGGCTGTGGGCGGTTCTACAGCTTCAAGCTCCCACTTCCTGTTCAGGCTGTGGGCGCGGTTCTACAGCTTCAAGCTCCCACTTCCTGTTCAGGCTGTGGGCGCTTCTACAGCTTCAAGCTCCCACTTCTCAGACATCATAAAGAACGGCAGAGCTGGAGGAGGATGGGGTCACAGTGAGAATTGCACAAGGGAAACTTTAAACTGCTATGTGCTGTGACCCAGGGAAAAAATATTGCAGGATGGAGGGATTTATATGCCCTGAGGGGTCTGACCCAGGAAAAAAACATTGCAGGGATGGAAGGATTTATATGTCTGAGGGGTCGGGACCCAGGAAATAACATTGCAGGGGGAAAGGGATTTTATATGTCTGAGGGGTCACTTCAGTACTTCAGATGAAACAGGTGCAAGGTCCCTCACAGCCAAAGCTGCGGCATCTAACCTGCTACCGGTCACAGGTTAAACTGACATTGTCTACATGTTCACCACCTGAAGCTGTTACAACTCATCAGATCTATCTGCAACAGCTTTTCAGTGTGGCTGCTGCAGGGCCCGCCGCCTGCGGGTGCCCCGATACCGGGAGTATAAGAAGTTGTTTTTCATCGTGCTGTTTGTTTCATAGAGCCAGATTAAGGCTCTCAGTTCCTGTGGTGGTTTACAGCTTCAGGCTCCGCTTCCTGTTCAGGCTGTGGGCGGATCTTAGTTTTCAGGGCTCCCATTCCCTGTTCAGGCTATGGGCGGTTTTCTACAGATTCAGGCTCCCACTTCCCTTTTAGGCTGTGGGTGGTTCTACAGCCTCCGGCTTCCACTTCCTGTTCAGGGTCCGGGCGGTTCTACAGCTTCAAGCTCCCACTTCCTGTTCAGGCTGTGGGGGCGGTTCTACAGCTTCAAGCTCCCACTTCCTGTTCAGGCTGTGGGCGCGGTTCTACAGCTTCAAGCTCCCACTTCCTGTTCAGGCTGTGGGCGGTTCTACAGACTCAGGCTACCATTTCCCTTTTAGGCTGTGTGGTGGTTCTACAGCTTCTGGCTCCTGCTTCCTGTTCAGTCTGTGGGCTTTTCTACAGCAGTGACTGACATTTAGCTCCGCCATTCCTAGCTGAGCCGTGGACATTACTGATTGGGGTGGGGGGGGGGGGGGGGTCTAAACAGCAGGGCACAGGGCTACATACCTCTAAAGGGCTAAAGTTTGTCAGTAAGAAAAATAAACAAGCTTCTGTGCTGCTGATAAGACATGGCAAGAAGTGTTGTCACCATCCTGGCCAATACTTTAGCAAGTAGAGGCGTTAGTAACCTTTTGTAAGCAAGAGGAGATAAGAACTGTTGTAACTTGAAAGGAAGCAAAATCAGAAAAAGCAATTTTATTTGGCAATAGTCTTCTTTTTACCTTTCACCTACATGTTTTTAAAACTAATCAGTGTGGGAGAGTGCCCCTTTAATCTATTCATCCATTTAGAAGCTTGCATGGTTCTGAGACCCATTACCCTCCATGTAGTTATGTCTAATAGATGCTGCTTGGAATGAGACCACTCGGCCAGATTTCCTTGAAGCTGCTTTATAGGGTTGATCTCGGCGATTGACTTACATCTATTTATACAGTTACCTACGTAAAACTTAGCAGTTCTCAGACATCATTAAGAACGGCAGAGCTGGAGGAGGATGGGGTCACAGTGAGAATTGCACAAGGGAAACTTTAACTGCTAGATCGTGTGACCCAGGAAATAATATTGCAGGATGGAGGGATTTATATGTCTGAGGGGTCTGACCCAGGAAATAACATTGCAGGATGGAAGGATTTATATGTCTGAGGGGTCTGACCCAGGAAATAACATTGCAGGATGGAGGGATTAATATGTCTGAGGGGTCTGACCCAGGAAATAACATTGCAGGATGGAAGGATTTATATGTCTGAGGGGTCAGACCCAGGAAATAACATTGCAGGATGGAGGGATTTATATGTCTGAGGGGTCACTTCAGTACTTCAGACTGAACAGGTGCAAGGTCCCTCACAGCCAAAGCTGCGGCATCTAACCTGCTACCGGTCACAGGTTAAACTGACATTGTCTACATGTTCACCACCTGAAGCTGTTACAACTCATCAGATCTATCTGCAACAGCTTTTCAGTGTGGCTGCTGCAGGGCCCACCGCCTGCGGGTGCCCCGATACCGGGAGTATAAGAAGTTGTTTTTCATCGTGCTGTTTGTTTCATAGAGCCAGATTAAGGCTCTCAGTTCCTGTAGGTGGTTCTACAGCTTCTGGCTCCTGCTTCCTGTTCAGTCTGTGGGCTTTTCTACAGCAGTGACTGACATTTAGCTCCGCCATTCCTAGCTGAGCCTGTGAGACATTACTGATTGGGGGGGGGGGGGTCTAAACAGCAGGGAACAGGGCTACATACATCTAAAGGGCTAAAGTTTGTCAGTAAGAAAAATAAACAAGCTTCTGTGCTGCTGATAAGAAATGGCAAGAAGTGTTGTCACCATCCTGGCCACTACTATAGCAAGTAGAGGCAGTTAGTAACCTTTTGTAAGCAAGCAGGAGATAAGAACTGTTGTAACTCTGAAAGGAAGCAAAATCAGAACAGCAATGTATTTGGCACTAGTCTTCTTTTTACCTTCACCTACATGTTTAAAGCTAATCAGTGTGGTGAGAGTGCCCCTTTAATCTATTCATCCATTTAGAAGCTTGCATGGTTCTGAGACCCATTACCCTCCATGTAGTTATGTCTAATAGATGCTGCTTGGAATGAGACCACTCGGCCAGATTTCCTTAAAGTGCTTTATAGGGTTTGATCTCGGGATTGTTAATCTATTTTTACGTTATCAAAAAATTAGCAGTTCTCAGACATCATTAAGAACGGCGGGAAGGGGAGGAGGAGGGGGTCACAGTGAAATTGCAAAAGGGAAACTTTAACTGCTAATCGTGTGACCCAGGGAAAAAATATTGCAGGTGGGGGATTTTATGTCTGGGGGGTCTGACCCGGGAAAATAACATTGCGGATGGAAGGATTTATATGTCTGGGGGTCTGACCCAGGAAATAACTTTGCAGGATGGAGGGTTTAAATTGTCTGAGGGTTGCCAGGAATAACATTGCAGGGGGAAGGTTTTATATGTCTGAGGGGTTGACCCGGGAAATAACTTGCAGGATGGAGGGTTTTATTGTTGAGGGGTACTTCAGTCTTCAGAAAAAAACGGTGCAAGGCCTCTCAGCCAAAGTGCGGTTAACCTGCTACCGGTCAAGGTTTAAAAAATGAATTGTTACATGTTCCCACCTGAAGCTGTTAAATATCGATCTATCTGCAACGCTTTTCAGTTGGTGTGAGGGCCCGCCGCCTGCGGGTGCCCATCCCGGGGTAAAGAAGTTGTTTTTTCATCGTGCTTTTTGTTTCATAGACCCAGTTTAAAAGGCTCTCATTTCCCGTAGGTGGTTCTACAGTTTTTTCAGGCTCCCGCCCGCAGGGTGGGCGGTTCAAAGTTCGGTCCCACTTTCTGTTCGGTGTGGGGGGTTTTCGCTTCAGGCCCCCATTCCTGTTCGGCTGTGGGTAGTTTCAGTTCCAAGTTCCCATTTTCCTGTTCAGGCTGTGGGAAGTTCTATAGTTTAAAGGTCCCCCTTTTTTTGGGCTGTGGGGGGTTACAGCTTCAGGGCTAAAATTTCCCTGTTAGGCTTTTGGTGGTTCTACAGTTTCAGACTCCCACTTTTGTTCGATGTGGGTGGTTTTACAGCTTCAGGCTCCACTTCCTTTTCGACTGTGGGTGGTTTACTTCCGGCCCCCACTTCTTTTTCAGGCTGGGGGTAGTTCTAATTTCAGGCTCCCCTTTCTGTTCAGGCTGTGGGTGGCTCTACAGTTTCAGACCACATTTTCGTTCGACTGTGGGTGTTTTTAAGCTCAGGTCCCACTTCCTGTTCAGACGGGGGGTGGTTTACTTCCCCAAAGGCTCCTTTCTGTTCGTGTGGGGGGTTTTACGCCCCAGGCTCCCACTTTTCTGTTAAGATGTGGGTGGTTCTACTTTCAGGCTCCCACTTTTGTTCGACTGTGGGTGGTTTACAGCCCCAGGCTCCCACTTTCTGTTCAGATGTGGGTGGTTCTACAGCTCCGGTCATTTTCTGTTAGACTGTGGGTGGTTCACGCCCCAGGCCCAACTCTGTTCAGGCTGTGGGCGGTTCTACAAAACTCCCACTTCCCAGTGGAATGCTCAGTATTGTAATCAGATTACTGTGTACTTTTCTTCTATATCGCCCGTCTTATTGTTAAACTGATTTTTTCGATAAAGTTCGTTAATGTGAAAGAACTGTTGTTCCCCAAAAATGAAGCAAAAATCGAAAACGTGTTTTTGGGTAACAGTCTTTTTTTAACTTTCCCTACAATTAAAAAAAAATCTCACTTTCCCCCCAACTTACCCTCCCCCTGTTCTCTATTACACAACGGCTCTACACTTTCCCCCGGCCCCAAAAGTCCCCCGCCTTGGGGTAATCCTGCCCTTGTTTTATTTTAAAAAACCAACATAAAACCCCTCCCCTCTGCTGCCGCCTCCACCTGAAAAACATCCTCCATCCGCTATTCCTGGCTTGACACTACAAAATGGGGCCATGCCCTTGTCATCCCCCCGCCTCATTACTGCAACATCCTTCTCTTTTGGCCTCCCAGCTAGCACCCCGCTCCCCCCAATCCATCCAAACCTCTGCGCCCGTCTTATCCCATTCTCCCCCCGCTACCCCTCTGCCTCTCCCTCTCCCAAATCCCTTCACTGGCTTCCCTTGCCCAGCGAATCTTTCAAGTTTTAAACATCCTACAGGCTCTCCTGACCTCCCCTCCATACATTCTGCCTTTTTTCCCAAATATCTCCCCCCCCCCACTCTCCGCTCCTCACGGCCCTTTTCTCCTTGCTCCCCCACTTTCACTCCTCAACAACAACGTCCCCAAAAGACTTTCCCGTGCTTCACCCACACTCGGGAAAACCACTCCCCAAACAAAATCAGACTCTCCTCACTTTCCCCGCTTCAAAGCAACCTGAAAACCCCATTTTTCAGGTTGCCTATCCCCTTCACTAAACTTGTCACTACCCTCCACAGAATGCCCTCCCCCTCCCTTTTCTCTTTCCCCCCCTTGTAATTGAAACCCCTCGCGGGGGGGTCCTCTCCCCCTCTGTCGTGCCAATTGTCATTTCCCTTATCACTGTATGTTTATTTTTTAATGTATGTCCCCCCCCTCGAAATGTACAGCCCCTGGAATCAATGCCGCTTTAAAATAAAAAAATAAAAAATTAATAAAAAAAAGGGATATTTCCACTCTTTAATCATTAGGATATGTCACCTAAACGAGTTGGCTTATAATAGAGAGCTTGCTGTTATATGGGGGTTCCGAGTACAGGTGAGTAGAGTGTCGGTGTACTTTAAAACCCGGGGGGCCCCCAAATCCAGTCCTCAAAAACCCCGAAAAAGGCATGTTTTTTGGCTTTCTTTTTCATTGCACGGGTGATGAACTGTTGTCATGCTCGTGGGAGATCGAAAAAAAGACCTGTTGGTGGACCTTTAGGACGGAGTTAGGGAACATGCTCTAAATGCCTTTTTTAAAGCTCCCATTGGTGGAACCCCTTTTGGCATACCTAAAAATTTGAGGTCCCTTAAATATAAGGGGCGTTCACACGGGACTGTACGCGCGCAAAACCCGTTTGTTTTGGAAGTACGCGTACTTTCAAGGACAGGCGGGCCAGCCCCATTCACTTCTATTATCAGAGGCGCCAAGAAGTGACCCCGGCGTACAATACGATCGTATTGTACGCCGGGGAGACGAGGCATTATGCATAGTTCTCTATGAGAGCTATGGCTTACCGTAATTGTGGCGCGCATTTCACCCATATTAAAGCGCAAATGCGCGGCTAAATGTGCCCCGCAATTACGCCGTGTGAACAAACCCTAAGCCTTCCCATGGATATACAAGTGGAGTAGCACTATTTCTGGCCTATATATATATATATATCTTATGGTCGGCTTTTCTCCCCCCTCTGCAGATTTAATGTGCATAGAACAGCAAAACTTGTCTCAAAGATGTGATCTATCCTAAACCTTCTTTGTATGAGACGGCCCCCCCCCCCCACCTCAACAAATCACCTAAAGCAAAAACACCCCGAATAGTCCTGTGAACACAGTGGAAAACTCAAATATAATAAAGCTGTGTGATGTGTAGCAGAGCCCAGACATTCGGCCTCATTTATAAGAATTCTTCTAATTTTACAGAACCCTGCTCGTAAAACAAAATGAAGCAAAATGTAGTTGAAAAAGCAGTCAGGGTTATCACCCAGGGTCACCGCTCCCCACATTCTACACCCTTTCCTTTCAAAAATACTTTGGGCCCAAAGATTTGATTTTAAAAGGCCTCGGTCCCTGTAGAAGCTGCTGGGTTTTGGGACGCCTTAGCTTATCCAGGACAAACTGATCTTTAAAGTGTTTATTGCAAAAGATGATATCAAAGGAGTGTTCACACCATGCACTTTAATGGCATATCCCAATGGAGAGAACACAGCTCTTCCCTGTACCAGGAACTCCCATAGAGGAGAATGGAGAACACAAACAGCTGCTCCCCTGTACTGGGACTCCCATTAGGAGAATGGAGAAACTACACCACTCCCTGTCCGGAACCTCCCATGGAACAGAATTGGAGAGAAACCACAGCGCTTCCCTGTACCGGGAACTACCATAGAACAGAATGAGAGAACACAGCGCTCCCCTGTACCCTGGAAATCCCATAAAAGAAAGGAGAGAACACAGCGTCCCTGGACCGAGGAACTCCCATAGAACATCATGTAGAGACATCGTACGCCCTGTACCGGGAACTCCCATATACCATAGATGGAGAGAACACCGGTTCCCCTGTCCGGAACCTCCCATAGATCAGAATGGAGAGAACACAGCGTTCCCCTGTACCGGGAACTCCCAAGAACAGAATGGGAGAGACCAGAGCGTTCCCCTGTACCGGGAACACCCATAGAACAGAATAGAGAGAACACAAGCGACCCCTGTACCGGGAACTCCCCATAAAACAGAAATTAAGAACACATAACGCACCCCTGTACCGGGAACTCCCATAGAACAGAATGGAGAACCCTAGCGCTCCCCCTTTACCGGGAACTTCCCATAAAACCAGAATGAGAACACCGCGGCTCCCATGTACCGGGAACTCCCATAGATCAGAATGGCGAACACTAGCGCTCCCTGTACCCCGGGAACGCCCCATAGAACAGAATGCACAACAGCAGCGCTCCCCTGTACCGGGAACTCCCAAGAACATAATGGAGAACACAGCGCAACCCCTTTACTGGGAACTCCCAAAGAAAAGAATGGAGAACACAGCACCCCCCCCTGTACCGGGAACTCCCATAGAACTAATGGAGAACACCAGCGCTCCCCTGTACCCGGGAACTCCCATAAACAGAATGGAGAACACAGCCTCCCTGTACTGGGCAACGGCCAGAGAACAGAAGGAAAAAAACAGCACTTCCCTGTACCGTGAACTACCATAGAAAGAATGGAGAAAAACATTACAAGCACATCCCAGTACCAGAACTACCCATAGAACAGAATGGGAAAACACAGAACGCGTCCCTCTGGTAACTGGGAACTCCCATAGAACATAATGAGAGAACACAGCGCTCCCCTGAACACGGGACTATCCCATAGAACAGAAGCAGAGAACACAGCGTTCCCCTGTACCGGAACTCCCCATAGAAACAGAATGGGAGAGAACACAGCGTATCCCCCTGACCGGGAATCCCATAGAACAGATGGAGAGAAACACAGCGTTCCCCTGTACCGGGAACTCCCATAGAACAGAATGGAGAGAACCACAAGCGTTCCCCTGTACCGGGAACTTCCCATAGAACCAGAATGGAGAGGAAACAGCGTTCCCCTGTACCGGAACTACTCCCATAGAACGATGGAGAGAAACACAGCGTGACCCCTGTACCGGGAACTCCCATAGAACCGAATGAGAGAAACACAGCGATCCCCTGTACCGGGAACTCCCATAGAACAGAAAGGAGAGAACACAGCGTTCCACCGGTAACCGGGAACTCCTCATAAACAGAATGGAGAAGAACACACGCTCCCCTGTACCTGGGAACTCCCATAGAACAGACTGGAGGACACAGCGCTCCCCTGTACCGGGGAACTCCCATAGAACAGAATGGAGAACACAGCGCTTCCCTCTGAACCGGAACCACCCATAGAACAGAATGGAGAACACAGGCGCTCCCATGTAAACCGTAACATCACCCATAGAACAGAATGGAAACACAGCGCTCCCCTGTACCGGTATCATCCCATCAGAACAGAATGCACAACTCAGCGCTCCCCTGTACCGGAACTCCCCATAGAAACCAGAATGGAGAACACAGCGCTTCCCCTGTAACTGGTAACCCCATTAGAACAGAATGGAGAACACCGCTCCTCCCCTGTACCGGGACTCCCATAGAACAGAAATGGAGAACCATACAGCGCTCCCTCTGTACCACCGGGAACTCCCATAAGAACAGAATGGAGAAACACAGCCGCTCGCCCTGTACCCCGGAACTCGCCTAGAACAGAATGGAGAAAACACAGCACATCCTGTACACCAGGAACTATCCCCCCCCCAATACCATAGATACAGAATGGAGAAAACACAGCACTTCCCTGTACCAGGAACTACCATAGAAGATGAAAGGAGAGAACACAGCGTTCCCCGTGATACTGGGAACTCCCATAAATCGAAGGAGAACAATGCGCTCCCCTGTACTGGGAACCCCATAGAATAAAAATTGAGGAGCACAGCACTCCCCTGAACCGGGAACTCCCATAGATGTTAGAATGGATAACACAGCGCTCCCCTGTAACCGTGAACTCCCATAGAACAGAAAAGGAGAACACCAACCCGCTCCCCAGTAACTGTGAACTCTCCATAGAACAAATGGAGATAACACAGCGACTCCCCTGTACAGGGAACTCCCATAGAGCAGGAATGGAGAACACAGCCTCCCCAGATACTGGAAACTCCCCTAGAGGCAGAATGGATAACACAGCGCTCCCTTTTACTGGGAACTCCCATAGAACAGCATGGAGAGAACACAGCAGTCCCCTGTACTGGGAACTCCCATAGAACAGAATGGTAATTGGTTTACAAGTGTGATCAGCTCTCCAGTGTGAGTCGACAGTTTCAGGGGCCATTCCTGACATAGGTGCAAGCCCCAGGGTTAGGACACTTTGATGACATAACCAGTCAATGTGTCATCAAAATGCAAGATGGGAACAACCCTTTAAAACATACAAAAAGGGAAACCCAACAAACTAAGGGGCTATGGCCTCCATCACGGTGACTTGCCCCTTCCCCACATTTAGGGTAACTAAGAATTCATCAATGAGCTGTAATGCCAGAATTATTAACAACACATTGAACCATGTTGGCTTCCATTAGTTGCCTATGGGTAGCTGTTGGGCGATGTTGTGCTCACCCAGAACGTCACCTCCCTTGCATTGTTCCCGTCCATCTCCTCCTTGAAGAGCTCCAGCTATTTCACCGCTTACAGGCAACGCTTCATACAAATGTTGGATATCATAGCTTTTCCAGAAGGAAGGAAGCCGTCTCTAGAGTGCTACTAGCTGGAGGTAGGGAGCCTGTAGGTCAATGTGCGACCCTTCAATGAACCTTCCAACCTGACTAGGGACATTTGGCCAAGCCGGAAACCATCTGTAGATAGTGCTGTTTGGATACTTACATGGTTCTGGCTGAGATACAGCTCTCGGGGTTTGTATTCCTCACTGAAGAGTCTGTCAGGCAGCGCTACATGGTGAAAGGATGGAAATAATCTCTTCTCCACAATGAAGAAACCTTTATCTCCAATGGCACCTGATGGAACTCCCCTTCAAGTCAGCATCCCAAAACCGAAAGGGAACCCATCGCTATTTTTTTTTTAAAACTAATAAAACCAGATACGGATCCATATTCCTTATTCACATTTTTATTTTCGGATTGTAGATTTTTGTATTTCTGTCGTCTGAACAGGATTATGGGGGCGGCCATCTTGCCTGAGCTGCTTTAAACAGCATTTAGAGAGAATGCTTTACAGCAGCTTCCAGCTCATATGCAGGGTCCTGAACAGGAGCAACCCATTGACTTCTATAGAGAGTGTTGAGGGCATGCTCTAGTGCACCGTAGGAATTAAGTCAGTGTGTCAGGGAGGGGAAGAGGGAGCGGTGACATCACTATTGTGACAGTGGATCCAGTTTCAACTATCCACAGTGGTGTCACCTATTGGTACTCCGCCATTGCTGAGAAAATGGAGGAGACTGACAGGGAAGTGATCTCTACAGAATAGAGGTTCAGCCTATACACTCACCCGCCACTTTTTTATATAGGTACATACAACCATGCTAGTAACGGGTTTTGACCCCCATTAGCCTTCAGAACTTGCCTAGCAAATCTGACTCTTATTCAATCTTCGTTGCATAGATACCACAATGTGTTTTGGCAACGATGCTCAATGGTACCAATGGCCCAAAGAGTGCCAAGAAATATTCCCCACACCATGACACCACCACCACCAGCCTGAACCGTGATATAAGGCAGGATGGATTCCATGCTTTCATGTTGTGACGCCAAATTTCTGACCCTACATCCGAATTCCCGCAGCAGAAATCGAACCTCATCAGACCAGGCAACGTATTCCAAACTTCTACTGTCGCAATTCTTCGATGAGTCATGTGGCAAATTGGAGCCTCCAGTTTCCTCTGTTCTTAGCTGAAAGGAGTGGCACCCGGTGTGGTCATCTCTGCTGCGAAAGCCCTTCTGCCTCAAAGTTTCGCGCCGTACTGTGCATCAGAGATTCTCTTCTGCCTAACCTTGGTTTGAAACGGGTGGCTATTTGAGTCACGTGTTGCCTATTCTATCAGCCTCGAACCAGTCTGCCCATCTCCTATGTACCTCTGCATCAACAAGGCATTTCCGCCACACAGGACTGCCGCTCACTATGGATGTTTTTTCTTTTTCATACCATTCTCTGTAAACTCTAGAGATACATTGCGTGAAAAACCCATGAGATCAGCAATCTGAAATACACAGACAGCCCCTTCTGGCACCAACACCATGCCACTTTCAAAGGCAACTCAAATCACCTTTCTTCCCCATACAGATTCTCGTTTTTGAACTGTAGGAGATGTCTTGAACCATGTCTACAAGCCTAAATGCAACTGAGTTGCCGCCATGTGAATGGCTGATTAGAAATTAAAGATGTTAACGAGCAGAATTTGACAGGTGTACCTAATAAAGTGGCCGTGAGTGTATATTGAAAGGTGATCCTTGTTATCTATATATAGGGTGTTACCTGTCAGTGTAAACCTCCTGTTGATGAGGAGACTCTGCAAGAATGACTCTACAGAACAGGAGATGTCAGTTCTATTGAGACTGTTGATCCTGTGTTATCTAATATATAGGTGTTACCCGTCAGTGTAAAATCCCTGCCTGTGCTGGAAAAAGAGGAGACTGCAAGTGAAGTGATCTCTACAGAACAGGATGATCAGTCTATGTATGGTGGACTAAAGTGTATCTAACCATTGTATACCACCTCAGTGTAACCCTGCTTGTACTGATAATGAGGAGACTGTGAAGAAGTGATCTCTACACAACAGGAAGTGTCCGACTATTATTAGGCCTAGAGGCCAACGTGAGAACTGCAGGATTTCAGGATTTTTTATAATACTGATTTTTTTTTTTAAATTTTCTATATAAAAAAAAAACAAATTCTTTAAAGTGTTTAACATAAAAATAAGAATTTTCGGATGACACGTTCCCTTTAACAGAGCTTGCTCCGTAACTTGGGCTATAATCCAATCGACAAGCTGAAATCCATTTACAGTCAGTAAGATTTTCATACGGAGATCACAAAAGAGTATCATTAATGGGATTCCAGAAACTTTCCTGTCAGGTTTCCGGACAGATGGCAACTTTTGTAAGTCACTCGGCTGCAGTTTGGCAAATTCCAAAGGAAATACAATGGTGCCAGGGCAGTTCTGTCCTGCCTGGAAAATTACTCATAAACTTACAGAAAGAGCATGTTATGTGGGATTTACTTGTTCAAGATTTACCACTTTTTGGTTGCATAACCCTTTTTTACACATATTTTGTAATTTCTCAATATCCTAGGATTGAATAACAATAGGAACTGCAGCTGCTACAACAGGGGTGTCAAACTGCGGCCCTCCATCTGTTGGGGAAACTACAACTCCCATCATGCCCACGGTTATAAAATTATACAATGCAAGATGGATTGTAGTTTCCCAACAGCTGAGGGCCGCAGTTTGATTTGACACCTGTGTTCTACAACATTCTATGCTTTTGCCTGCATCAGCGGGTGACGCATTATCTAGGTCCTGGAATTACTTTGAAAAGGCACTTGACCTCCCATGAGAGGTTCTTATAATCAGGAGTTAAGGTGGCTCTGCAGGCGGCACGGGGGCTCCGCGGTTGGCGCGATGCGTTCACACGCCCATGAAAAAAACAGTTCGGATCAGCCGAGTGGTATTTTGTTCTTTCTTTGCACAGAAAGGAAGACTACTTCTGTACACCGTTTGTGGATTCAGCCGTCCCCCTTTACATTGAATTGATCATGTTTCACCCAAAAACTGGGCGGAAGAATGAACATGTTCTGAGTTTCTAATTACGGTGGAGGAGTAAAAAAAAACAAAAAAAAAAACAAAAAAGCATCCCGTGCAAAATCCACAGTGTGGACTACTGCACGGATTTGCTATTTAAGTCTATGTAAAAGGTTGACAGTCTGTTTACAAATCCAAAAATCGTCCGTAAAGCCGACTGAAAACCCTGCCGTGGGGACGGGACCTTAGGGTCAATCCACACCGCATGGTTTATTGGTCGGTTCTTCAGAAGGTTTGCGGAAACCATCTGAAAACTGACCAGCAACAATCCCCATAAACCCTAAATAGAAAATCCGTTCCGCAGTCCCCACTGAACGGATATTGTACTAGACTGTTTATTTACACCGCCGGCATAACGAAAGACTTGCAGCATGCTCAGTCTTCTGCTCGGTTTTCAGGTCGAAGTTGTGCACTTCAATGGTTATCGGGGACGGGCGGATCTGAAAACCGCAGACAGAACCGTCCCCCAAAACCAAGCAACAGACAATAAAATTCCGTCCAGATTTTTAAACAGAACCCGACCGGCATGTTGCATATGCCGTGTGGACGCACCTTTATGCCCCTCTTTTTTCTTTCTGACGTCTTGTACTTCTGAGTGGGGACATCACCTCTGACTGACCTCACCATTCAGTGCACTTCCCTTCCACATACACACTCCAATACCAGCGGCACACTATCGACTAAGAAAAAAAAAAAAATATCAAAAGGCACATAGGAATTTTTGAAAAAGCATTTCTGCTATTTAGGATACATGAAAATTTTTTGAGGTTCTTAGTTCACTTTTTTGATCAAAACTGCTTAAATGTATTGCCAACTGATGTAATGGTTGACGTGGTAATCCCCAAAATAGGTATTTAATCACTATTTCTAAATATATTGATTACAAAAAGTGAAACCTGTAGAGATACACATTGCACAAGATCATTCCCCCATAGTATCCATGAAAGTTTACATTAGACACGACCTGGACACTGACAGGAGCTGATCTGGCCCCTTGCGTGTTTGCACTTCTTATCTGATGACAGGGAACATGAAGAAGCTGGCAATGGACTGGTGAGAAAAGCAGTGAATGAGCCTGTGTCTTTTGTATAGAATCCACTGGTTGTAATGTAATTATATAGTAAACATGCAGACGCTCCCTCTTCCCACTCTCTCTCTCCCCTCTTCCCTCTCACCCTGCAAGCAGGCGCCGACATAGACTCACATCTTTGTTTACCTCCTCTCCTGAGCAGATAAGAGGTAAGGAACTGACTTTGTGGCAAAACCCCTTTAAGCTCATCTCCAAAACTTCAAACGGGAGTTCAAATGCAGGTGGATCCTACACTAAAGTTTCCTCTCTTTAGGGCCTGTTCAGACCTCCATACTTCAGGGAGTGAAGGCACCACCTACATAGGAAATTTTGAAAAAGCATTTCTGCGACTTGGGATACATGAAAAATTTTTGAGGTTCTTAGTTAACATTTAGTTAACTGCTTAAGCCCACCTTCCGATCTTAGTATAGAAACCCACCTGCATTGGAGGTCCCCTTGAAAGATCGATGAGGTTGCTATAAGCAGTTTTGATCAAAAATGTTAACAAGAATCCTCAAAAATTATCCATGTATCCAAGTCGCAGAAATGCTTTTTCAAAAATTTCTCTGCAATATGAATCTTTTCATTAGTATGATAGTGCGCTGCCTGATATTGGGAATGTTATGTATATTGCTTGCCGCACCAGTCCTGCATCTATGCTCATTTTGTTCAAAAAAGTTTTGGATGTGCAAAGCCAAATATTGTTTTTTTCCCTCCCACCTTGTGATGTCACTGAGAGGTACGTGACCACTGCAGCCAATCAGCAGCTGTAGCAGTGCCGACCCCGTTCAGAAGAACAAGAATAGAAGGGACCGAAAAACAGAAGGGCCTCAAAGAAAGAGTATAAGTTCTTATATTAATAAGGACCCCAGCAGCTCGCTACTAGTTGTTCTAGTGCCCACACTCTGCTATACATACATCGGTAGCATTCAAGAATGTGAACTGAGAGGACTGCCGCCAGCACTGCAACACCCATTCACAATCATGGACCGCCTCACTGCAGCGGTCATCGCAGGGGATATTATACATCATGGTAAACTCTTTAACCCCATAAGCCGACCCCTGGAAAATTAGTTAATGACCAGAACATTTTTTTAGTTTTTGGCCTCCTTTGCGTTTCAACATTGTAACTTTTTAATTTTTTTCAATGAACGCTAGTTGTATGAAGCGCCCGTTTTATTCGAGAGCAATTGTACTTTAACGGGTAATAGTTTTAAATACTTTTAGAAATAATTGCAGATTTTTTTTTTTTTAAACACCATTCCGATTTCGACAACTTAATAACATGTTTAGATTAATTCTACAGGTTATATACGGTCCGTGTGGATACCTAATATGTGTATGCTTTTTAATGTGTGTGAATAAATGCACATTATTTTATTAAATAATTTATTTATTATTTTTTTTATATTCATGTTTTTTTTTTTTTACACTTTCTTTTTTTTTTTTTTTTTAACTTTTTTTTTTTTCAATCCCCTGAAGGGAGAACCGTTTTAAAAAAAAAAAATTTATTTATTTTTTTAAATCACTTAGTAATGTATTAGCATATTCATATATGCTAATACATTATAATCTGTAACTTATGACACAAGCAGTGACCTTGGACAGCACACAGAGATCCAGTCCCTGGCTTGATACACAGACAGTCCTGGGCTACACTAGTCCCCAGAGCTGACTGTGCATCCTGTCCCCCGCGCTGCTGGTCGGGTCACCGGGTGTTTTCCGATCAACCCAACAGAGCATGGAACCCTTTGATAGGCGCTGCGTAACGCACCGCCGCAATCACAGGGTTAAAGCACCGGGTTGCGGGAGGTTTCCTCCCATCCCTCCCCCGCTCCCTGTGCTATGCAGGACTATGCTCTTGGATCGGCTGTGTAGTACAGCCCCTACAGAAGCGCAGCTGGTGGCGCCGGGCCGCATTCAAACTCCGAATTCCTCATCGACGTCTAAAGACCTCGCTAGGCAGACGAACGACCTGAAATCCCGACGCCAAAGACTGTGGGCGTCGTAAGGAGCGAAAACCCCATTCACAAAACAATGAAGAGAATGACCGCAGCAGCCCGGACCAAAAAAAACTTTTGGTTTCTAACGTTGGAGCGACTTGTACCCCCGACTGCTGAATGTCTTTTTGTTTGAACCTAAAAAGCAGAATCCTTGTTATAGTCAAGTAGATCTCAAACCAGACAACCCAACATGTCTATAAAAAGAAAATAATTTATTGAACATTCTGCCCCATCTCCGGGGGGGGGGGGGGGGGGGGGGGGGGGGGGGTTGATGTCAAAATGTCTTGAACACGTTCTTCATGAAATCTTTCAAATGTCAATTCTGGAAAGACAGAGGCCAAAAAATATTCATAGTGAGTCATGGTAAACCCATAAGGAGAAGGAAAAAAATAAATAAATAAAAAAATCACCACATACATTGATATTAAATTCGGGATACACTGCAAGTTCCCAAACCGGATATGGATTATTCAGAACAGGTCTATATGTTCTAAGAAGAAATGTGACCGGACACCGCTTGGGGCACTTTGTTTATATTCAGTAGGTGCCACAAGCTATACTGACCATGGAATTAAAAGGGTTCAAACACCTGTGATCCCCAGATTCATGTCGGTTATTATAGGAGGGTGGGTGCTCATCACACCCAAGCACCCGGTATTGTTCACAATGAGCACAACTGCGTTATACAAGCCATCGACATGAAATCTACACCCAGCATGGGTAACCGCCATCTGGTTACCTTTAGGCCCGGTTCACACGCCAACGTAATTGCGGGACGGATTTCGCCCCGCAATTACGCCGACTGCCGTGCAGCCGGGGGCCGGAAGCTCGCCGGCCCCATAGACATGCATTATTCACGGCGCGTAAACCCGTAAATAATTGCCCAGTCACTTTACTCCCCCCCGGCGTATTCGCGAGGGGGAGAGGAGATGTAAACCATAGTTCTCTATGAGAACTGTGGATTACCGTAATGATTGGGACGGATTCAGCCTAGGGAGCGCAAATAGGCACCAGTACGCTGAAATCCGTGCACAAATCAGCCAGTTAACGAGGCCTTAAGGGGCTCTACGGGACGATCTTTTATTTGTTATAGGACTCAAAACTGTATTATATTAAACTTTGTTATTCATACTTATTAAAAATTATTTACCTGTACTGCTGTGTAAAACCAGGCAAAGAGCCCTGTCTTCACCTCCCCCTATAATCCATCTTACGATCATTGTTCACAATGATCTGGCTGCATTCACTCCTGCCAGCCTGAAGTTTGCAAGTGAATAGTAGTAATTACAGGGGAGGGGAAATGGTTTATGTTTGATTACTGCTGGCAGAACTTAGTAATGGGAGCAGAGGACAGCAGTTCAGAGCTGGGGGTGAGGGGGGGGGGGGTTGTGTACTGCTGTCCTGAAAACAATGACTGCAGCTCTGTACAGTTTACACAGTGACTCATGAGTCCTAGCTATCATCATTATCATGACAGCAAGCACAGAGCTGGGTGGGATCACACACTAATGTCAGCACATAGGCCCTAGCAGTGATCACTTTGGAGGAAAAGTCCTAGATCGCAATGCAGTCTGGGACTTGTAGGAGAGAGATCCTGAAGAACTACTGACACTCCCACAAGCAGGAAGTTTAACAGCAAAAAGTGGATCTTATGATAGATGAATAAGGAGGCAAAAGTTAGAAACACATGAAGGAAGTGGAATATTTTTACTTTCAATATAAATGCTGTTTAAACTCCTGGATAACCCCTTAAACTTTCTCACCACTTATTGCCAGGACTCACTGTAGGTTCTTCGTCCTGGACATTGGGAGCAGCATTCTGGATAAAGTAATCAGACATTTCTTTTAGAGCGCGGTACCGATGGGAAATACTATTCTTCACTTCTTTTGGAAGCTCCGCATACCTGTGAGGAGAGATTTATCGTAGTACATAAAACGCCATATAATAGTGTAGCTTCTATCAGAGCGATCCAACATCCTTGTCTGTCTATACCCATCATCATTGTAGGGTCCCCTCCTCAACCATATCCTGCCAAATGCTCTTCACAAACCCCAGGAGAGTATCCTGGTTGTAGAAATCTGACTTTAGCTGTACCAACTATAAAACTTAAAAGGGTATTCCCCAGCACAAAAATTTAAAGCAAAAACCCATATAGAAAAAAAGGTAAAAAAAAAGGGAATGACCCACCAATTTAAAATTCTGTTTCTGATTTTGTTTCCCTTTTCCCACAGTTTGACCATTTTTTCCCCTGCTCTTGCACACGGGCTTTTTCCCAGCCACCTTTCTCTGCTCTTGCAGGCTCTCCGGCATTTGGCCACGATGAGGATTTTCCCCCCTGCGTCCCCCGGATCTTGAAAGACGGGGCTTTTTTTGAATTACTTACTGAAAAGCTTTAAAACCCTTTAGAGCTTTGTGCCGAACGTTTACAAACCCCCTGCACTCATTTTTAATAACAGGATCCCGGGAAACCCGGAAAAAAAACGGTTTAATCCAAAATCACTGCTTTTAGGCCGCCTATGGGGCCGGAATGGGAAAGGGGGCCCTGAAGCTGTGTAAAACGACCACAAAACCAAAACCCAAGGACGGGGAAAACCTAACGGGTGGAAGTAAACCCTAAAATTTGTAGAATGCCCAAATAGCCTGAAATTAAAGTTTTGACCCTTGAGCTGGGGAAAACCCCCAGAGTCTAAAAACAGGAAAGTGAGAGCCTAAAGGGCTATAAAACCCACCCACACCCCAAAACCTCCCTTAGCTCTGGACGAATAGAGAAAAAAACCCCTTTAATGTACTGCAGTGTTTGTCTGCTTATGTTAACTACAGTCCTACTGCAAAGACCCTGCAGAGCATGAGAGGCCTATAGAGGAGGGCCATAACAAGTATATATCGTTTTTAAACTTCTAAATATTGCCAGTCCTTTAAACCCCAGTAACAAAGAGCTAAGGCAAAAATTGCAAAAACAAATTTTACAAACCCAAAACAAATCATTGTTAAACGCAACTTTTTGATGTTGTTTTTTGTTTTGGGCCTTTGTATGAGGAAAAGGGCCCCAAATGTATACATCCCAACCCCGGGACCCATCGTCCGCTCCCTCTAGACCCAAAAACCCCGGGGCCAAATTTCCTTGTTTCCCTAAAGCACCAACTCCCCCCCATACACCCCAGACCCCACCCTGTCCTCCCCCCTTTAAGGGCCCATGTTCACACGGCTTAAAAGGGGCCCGGGTTTTTTTTTTTCAGCAGAAAATTACGCGCTGTAGTCGCAAATTACGGGCGGGAAAAACGCCCCTAACTAGGGTAATGCACAGTTCTCAAAAAACTATGGATAAACGTCCCTCTCCCTGCTCGGCGAATACCCCGGGGGGGGGGGGGGAAAATAAAGTGAATTCCCCAGGGCGTAACGCGCCACAAATAATGAATGTCGGGGGCCCCGGCAAGGTTTCCCCGGCCCCCCCGCCCCCGCCCCGCCCACACGCCAAAATTTGCGGGCGTAATTACCCCCCAAATAAGCCGTGTGAAATGCCTAAGGCTATGCCCCCCCTGCAGGGGACAAAAATGACCTGAAAACGAATTACTAAAAACGTTCATAAAACTGATTTTCTTTCCCCCCTGTCAAAAAGCACTGAAAAAAAGGGGCCGATTTGGGTTTTTTTGGCGCTTTTTTTACAACCCTTTTACTTTTTTTTTAAAGCTGTTTTTTAATGTATCAAAAATTTAAGCCTTTGGATGTAACCCCTAAAAAAGGGTATAAAAAGCACATTACTGCTTTATAGTGATCTTGTAGTTTTACGGATTTTTACGCTAATAAATATTTGCGTTTGTCCCCAAAAAAAATACGCTTTTTTAGGATTTTGGCCCCCAATGTCCTTTTTTTTTTTACGGATTTTGGTGCTAAGACTGCACTTTTACGGATTTTCGGCGCAATAAAGTTACACATTTGTGGAAAAAATAACGTTTTTTAACAGATTTTGGCGCTAAGATCTTCATTTTTACAATTTTGCCGCTGAAAAAGTTTTTTTGTGTTTTTTTAAAAATTATTTTTTTTTTTTTTTTTAAAGGGGTTTTTGGCCCTAAACCCATTTTTAAGGTTTTTGGTGAAAGATCTGCTTTTATCGGTTTTGGGGCGAAATAAAGTTATCTTTTGACGTAAAAAATACGTGTTATTTTTACAGATTTTGCCGCAAAAATCCTTTTTTTTTTTTACGTATTGTGGCGCTAAAATAATTTTATTAACATATTTTTGGGGGCCCAATATAGTTAAGAAAAGGATTTTAGCGCCCAAAAACTGTAAAAAAGGGATTTGCGGAAAATCGAAAAAAAAAAAAAAAAAAAAAAAATTTTTGGGTAGAAGCGAAAAGAGAATTTTATTTTCCCCCAAACCCGTAGAGAAAAAAATTTTTTGCCAAAATCCGTAAAAAAAAACCACCGGGGTTTTGCGCCCAAAAACCGAAAAACTATTTTTTTTGGCGTAGAAGCGAGAACTTTATTAGCGCTAAAATATGTTAAGAAAAGTATTTTCCCCAAAATCCGTAAAAAAAACTGATTCTGGCGCCAAAACCCATAAAAAACTATTTTTAGCGAAAAATATTGAATTGCGCAAAAATCGTTACCCCCAAAGCATGATCTTTTTTTTCAAAAGGTAAAAAAAAAAGGAAACCATCGACACTTGTATGCAAATTTTGATGAGGTATAACCTTAACACCCACTTAGGTGGATTTGGGGTCTCCGGGGAGGGTCTTCATTGAAAATCGCGGCAAAAAACGCAGCGAAAACGCGCCAAAAAAATTTCCGGTGTTTTCCCCATAAAACTCCTGTAGTAATTTTTCCCCGGGCTTGGGTTTTTTAGAACATGTTGCAAAAACGAGCAGTAAAAAAACGAGCAGAAAAAAGAAGCCAGGGGGAACCAGCGGGGGGGTTTAAAAATAGATTAGGGGAGAATTACAGTCGTTTTTCCCACTTTTTTAAAAATAAAAAACGCTAAAAAAAAGACGTTTTTTTTTGCAGTTAACAACCCAACCCAATAAAACCCCGCCACCTCAAATTTTCCCAGCCCAACTCCCCCTCCATACACCTCGAGACCCCTAGGGCAGCAGATTATCTCCAGGGAGAACAAAGCATTGTGCACAGTGACTTCTAACGGACCCATCCTTCCCCCCCCCCCCCCCCAACATTTGCTGTCAGAGGATGGTGTAGACACCCTCATATGCACTAGGGGGCCTTACGTATCCCGATGTTTGGCTGCTCCAGCTTGTATGGACAGTTTTGGCCATTGGTCACCCGTGGTGTACGGGCACCTTTAGACAGTTTTGTGATGTGAGATGTTCTAAAACAGTATAGAAGTATAATAACAGAGTGACACCGTGTGTCCATGATCTGCACTGCACCTCTGCTGGGTTTAGCATTGCACGACCGGACCCCTACACTATACTACAGTCACTCTCATCATCCGGCTCGTTTGGCATGTCTGGATAGTTTAGTCAATTATAATGGCACTACAGAATAACCCCAGTACACCAGGATATACTCCCACTGATAAAGGGGTCCTCTCACTATAGAGATCACCTTTCAACATGTTGGGGATGGTAAAGTGATTTTATCAGCTCTGAGTGCACTCAGGTTTTTATGTTTTATCGGAGAGCAAAGAGACTATTTATGTTTGTTTACTTTAGAGCAGCGAGCTTCAGGGCTCAAAGAGAAGATCTCCTGCTCTCATGTCAGTGCAATTAGAAGACCTATGTATACAGAGCCAATATGCTAATCACTGCTATAGAACCACCCACAGACACAGGAAGAGCCGGTTCTACAGCTTCAGGCACCCATTTCCTGTTCAAGGTATGGGTTGGTCTATGGTAGCGACTCATTTTAGCTCTGCCGTTCATAACGGAGCCTGTTAGAGGGACATTTAATATCGGTAGATAGGAAGTAATATAGTTTACAAGGCAACTAAACCCTACTCATACAATCAAAATTCAAAAGGAAGTCCTTTGTGTCAATCAGAATTGACTTACGTTTGTTCAAAGCCATCAGGCTGGAAACATGGATCCCAACCAAAGTCACGAGGTCCCCGCGGAGACACTATCTGACCCTGGAAAGAAGAGCACAAGTCACAATGTCAAATGAAAATTAACCCCAGAGATTCATTTACATTGCGCTCGTTTTTGCTTCCCGCCTCCCAAGTGCTGTAACTTTATTGTGCAAGGACTTATGTTTAAAAAAAATTTTTTTTAGGACAAAATGTACTTTTTAATGGTGCCATTCAGTGTACCATATGATATACTGGGAAGCCCAAAAAAAAGGATTGTGAAATGTAACTGCGCGATTTTTGAAGCAGTTTTGTTTTAATGGAGTCCATCATTCGATAGAAGTGGTGTTATCTGTATTCTGCAGGTCAGTACGATTCCAGAGACACCGTATTATTTTAGTGTTTTCGTATTTAAAAAATAAAAACTCTTAAAATCTGAGCTGTGGTGCATTTTTTGCAAAAATAACTTTTATGTTTTTTAATCTATGGACCCGAGTGAGGGCTCGTTTTTTGTGGGCTGAAGCATTGTCTTCATTGCTAACATTTCGGGACATGCGACTTTATGATCCTTTTTTTATTCCCATTCATTGGGGGATGCAAAATGACAAGAAAAAAAACCCCCAAAAAAACACGCACAGTTTTGGTATTGGAAATGCTTTTCCTTCTGTGGTGTTCACCATAACATAAATGATGTTGTATTTTAATAGATTGGTCTTTTACTGACATGGCAATACCAATTACATATATATATATATATATCACTTTTAACAGAACAAAGTAGTTTTTTTTACATGTACTTTTAGTACAGGAGTACAAGACCATTAAGAGGTGCGATCACTTGTACACTATTCTAGAATATTATAATATGGCTCTCCTCTTACATTTTGGCTATGGCAAGGTGTAATACGAGTACTAACATGGCAACCATGAAGGCCTTTATTTGTCCCCCAGCTGCCATGACAAGCACTCGGCAACCCGTAATTTTGCACACCATTTTCACGCTACGGCATAGAAAAAAAAAAAAAGCTGAGCTTTGCTGCTCGGCTAAACTGGGAATTCCAATTCATGTCTATGGGAGAGTCCCGACCACCTCTTTGTTCAGAATGGTGGTTTTTCGGAGCTCGTTTTGGAGATAGGTGCAGGTCCCATCTCTAGGAGAGACATCTATTGGACTATGATGGTCTACCCTAGCGATATGCCATTAATGTCTGTTTTTTTTATTAAAAATAAATATTTAATAAAAAATAATTGTGCATAAATTACACACACAAAAAAACCTACACATATTAGGTATTCACACGACCGTAAAAACCTGTAGAATTAATTAAATAAGTTATAAATAAGTGCGTAATGTGGAGTAAAAAAATTAAAAAAATAAATAAAAATTCTGCAATTATTTTTAAGCAAATTTAAACTATTCCCCCATACAGTACAACTCGTCTTGAATAAAACGAGGCCTCACAACTGCGTCATTGAAAAAATAAAAAAGTTACAACCGTTGAAACGCAAGGAAGCAAAAACTAAAAAAATGTTCTGGTCATTAACTACTTTTCAGGTGTTCGGCTTAAAGGGTTAACAAGTGAGCCCACTCCATGTTCGACATAAGCCTTAAATCAAATGTAGCAAGGGGTACTGTGTAGTATGCTGATTCACATTCATCCATAGTTACACTACATAGAGCTGGATACGGGTGGTGCCTTATCTTATACTCACCAGGGTTTTTCCTCTGAAGAGTAGCACTGGGTCTTCAGGCCGCCCGGTGCTATACGCAAATGTGCACAGAGCATACGCAGACTTATCCTCAAATCCCGCCAACATCCGGTGCAAGCCTGGAAGAGAAAGAATTATCTGCAAGTATGATACAGCTGATCACAATACTATGGGCGCAAGGGCTTCACAACCACCCTACCTTCAGGTTTTAACTTCTCGAGGAACCATTTTCTGCAAAACACCAGAAAAAAACCCAGTTAATATACCGTATTTTTCGGGGTATAAGGGGCAGGAATAAGGCGCATTATCAAAGAGCGGGTTAATTTCTTGGGGTTTATTATAAGGGGAACTGGGTTATAAGGCGCGGCAATTAAATGAAACAAAGCTCAGACGCAAGCCAAATTCATTCAAAACTTTTCCCAAAAACTTCAACTTGTAAACTTGTAAAAAAGTCAAATAATTAAAATTTTTTATGCCGTTTTCGCAAAATACGTGCATTTGCAATGATTTGCAAAATGATTTCGGAACTATTTACATCGGAAATCCGCTGAATCAGTTCTGAAATCAGTGCGTGAACAAGCCCTTTGTGACAACTTATTTGCAACTGATTTTAATGAAACGGAACGTATTTTTTTGTAAATCAGTTGCAAATCAGTTGAACATTCAATCAGTGTCATAAATTACTTACCCAATATTTCTGAACAAAACCTAAAACCCCAAATGAAGAATTGATTCAATATATAAGCCACGACTATAAGGCGCACTTCGATTCTGAAAATCTAGGTTTATGTGCCTTATAGTCCGAAAAATACGGTAATTCAGCCATCAAAACCTAAAACCGAGAGGATTACTGAATTTTTGGAGTTTGGGAATAAAAAGGTTCAAGAAATTGTGAATGTAGCAAGTCTCTATAGTTTTTTTTATGTTTTAATACTGCGCAATCTAAACACATAAAAAAAAAAAAATTGTGTTATCACATTCTAAAACCTATAACTTATGTTCCTGTCAGTGGGGGTGGTTCTTGCTTTTTGCAAGGGGAGCGGTCATCTGTCAAAAGTCAGAAATGGCACTTTTTTTTTTTTATGGATTTTGTCGTTTTATGAAATATGTATTTTATCTTTTAACTTTTCTTTTAATACAAAAAAGGGGAAAAGATTCATTTAAAAAATGTTTTCACATCTAACATTTTATTAAACCTTTTCTCTTTATTTATTTATTTTTTAGCCTTAGGCTATGTTCACACGGGTTAACTGCAGGACATAATTACGCCGTGTGGCCGGGGGAGGGAGCGGGGGGCCGACTCCTCGCCGGCCCATAGACAATCATTGCTAGCGGCGCGTATACGCCGCTGGTAATTCACATGTCAATTATCTCCCCCCTCGGCGTATTCGCCGAGCAGGGAGAGATGTAATCCATAGTTCTCTATGAGAACTGGGGATTACCGTAATGAATGGGCCGTTTTCAGCCCGTAATTTGCGCACTTCGGCGCGTAATTACGGACCGAAATACGGCCCATTTTAAGCCGTGTGAATATGGCCTTACTAGGGGAGCGTCACTTAATTGCTGTCCACAGCAGTGGCTCCTAGTGTAAAAGGTGTATCAAGATGGCAGACCTGGGGCCTTTATTAGGCCCCCACGCTGGCACTTGGAAGTTAATTTGCGAGCCAGGAGTCTAATCACTTAAATGTCCATGGTTGCTACTGACTGCTACATCCTCCAGGAGGAGCCTGGCTATGTATATTAGCTCCTGCTGTTGATACAATAGGTATAGTGGCAATACCCACAAGATCAATTTGACACATATATATCCTTCAAAAAGGGCAGAAGTAACCATCAATGAGATTATATATATACAGCTCTGGAAAAAAATTGAGACCACTGCAAAATTTTCAGTTTCTCTGATTTTTCTCTGTATTTTTGAGAGAAATGTACATTGTTATTTTATTATATAAACTACTGACAACATGTCTCCAAAATTCAAAGGCATGTTAACACGACGGATTTGGCCGCGGGTTCCGACGCGGTTCCCGTGGCCAAATCGCGCCTAGTTTATTAACATGGTTTCCTATGGGAAACCGCGTTAATATTCACTTGCAAAGCCGTGGCCAAACCCGCGCGTGTGGAGAACTCTCCTGTCAAGAATTGACAGGGAGTGCTCTGCGCGGCGGCCGCACGGTGCTGCCGCGGGCGTCGCCGCGGCGCGGTTTGCCCCCTGCTATTAATTTGCATGGGGGCAAACCCTCGGCGCAGGCCACGCCCCAAACCACGCCCCCCCCGCGCCGAGACCACGCCCCGCGCCCGCGCCGCACCCCGGCGTCGGTAGATGAATGTTTGCGGCGCGGGCCAACGAGGTTTTGGCCGCGGCCAAAACCGCCGTGTGTACGAGGCCCAAAGCAACAAAATTTTTATTTATTTGCAAATGAGAAATCTTCAAAATAATAAAAAAGCAGCAGAGCTGTCAGACCTCAAATAATGCAAAGAAAACAAGTTCAGATTTAGTTAGAAACAAGAAGACTAAAGACAGGAAGAGTTCAGAAATCAATATTTGGTGGAATAACCATGATTTCTAATCCCAGTGTCTTTCATGCGTCTTGGCAGCTTTCCACCAGTCTTTCACGCTGCTTTTGGGTGACCTTATGCCACTACTGGCACAAAAATGTAAGCAGTTCTTCATTGTTTGATGGCTTGTGACTCTCCATCTTCCTCTTGATCACATTTCAGAGGTTTTCAATGGGGTTCAGGTCTGGAGATTGGGCTGGCCATGACCGGGTCTTGATGTGGTTCTTCATCCACACATTGATTGACCTTGCTGTGTGGCACGACGCATTGTCCTGCTGGAAAAACCAGTCCTCAGAGTTGAGGAACATTGCCTAAGCAGAAGGAAGCAAGTGTTTTTCCAGGATAACCTTGTATGCGGCTTGATTCATGCGCCCTTCGCAAAGATTAACCTGCCCAATTCAAGCCTTGCTGAAGCATCCCCAGATCATCACACATCTTCCCCCAAATTTCACAGTGGGTGCAAGACACTGTGGCTTGTACGCCTCTCCAGGTCTCAGTCTAACCATCAGACGACCTGGTGTTGGGCAAAGCTGAAAATTAGACTCAGAGAAGATTACCTTACTCCAGTTGTTGTAGTGGACTGCAGTCTTTGAAGTTTTAAGGATGGAGGCAACATGACGCTCACTGTATCCCTCTGCTAGTGAAACCAAAATTGAGCCCTTCTTTTCCTCACTCAAGAGTTTTCTTTTCAACTCCTTTGGCATGGGAAAAATGATTTTTTCATCCAAATTCCCTTTGGCCTATTCCTAGCACTTGTTTTGCCATCCAGCTTGTCCTATTGCAAGAGGACTTTGAAGACCACAGCAGTGTTTTTTATACTTTCCTTCATTAAATAAGATTTGGTTAAGATGATCACCTAATCAGAAGCACATTAAGTAGAACGAGGTGGACTGTGGTTGGAATTCAACTGACACCAGAATGGAATGGCCGTCAGACATGTAGGGATGTTGATTTTTAGAAAACTGTGCAGTGGTATCTTAATTTTTTCCAGAGCTTATATCTCTATCTATTCTCAGTATTAAAGGGATTGTCTCACCATGCAGTTTCACAGCCGGCATCAGACTCTCTTCCTCGTCAGGCTGTGGGTTGGTCTATAGCAGGGATTGGCATATCAGCTCTGCTGTTCCTAGACGATTCTGTTAGGCCGTGTTCACACGGCTTATTCACGGCAGATTTGTGCGCCGTATTGAGCTCACAAATCCGCCGTGAATACGGGGCGGGACGGGGGCGGGGCCGGCGCGCGGCGGGGGCGCCGCTCCCGGCCCCATAGACAATGCATTGTTTACGGCGCGTCCGCGCCGTAAATAATGTGCATGTCACTTTCTCCCCCCGCGGCGGATTTGCCGAGCGGGGAGGAGCGACGGATTCCACTGTTCTCTCTGAGAGCAGTGGATTACCGTAATGACTCCGCCGGATTGGCGCCGTATTGAAGCGCAAATCCGGCGCGGAATACGGCGCCAATCCGTCGGCAAATAAGCCGTGTGAACGGGGCCTTACAGTGACATAACTGCTGGAAGTTTGTAATCTGCAGCGCACAAGTTTACAGAGCTCTAAACGCTTACAGCTTGTCAGTAAGTAACGTAGACGAATTCTGTTTTTTCCAACAAATGGAACATAGAAAAGAGTGACCTCGCCACCCTCACCACCACTTCAGCCTGTAAGAGGAGAGAGAGGTCGATAACTTGGGAGACGGTAAGGAAAAGAGAAGCTAAGATCCACTCCCAACTCTGAAGAGAAGCAAAATCAGAACAGCAATGTATTCGGTAATAGTCAGTAGTTATGTGTTTATAGCTGATGAATGGGAATACTCCTAAAAGGGATGGCTGCCACAAGACTCTGAAGTGTCCTGTGGTATCAGCAGCAGATCCTGTAGGTTGTGAGGTGCAGCCTCCCTAGATCAGACTTGTTCTCCAGCTCATCCTCAAACTTAAAGGGGTATGCTCACATTGTTCAGCTTTAACCATGAAGGCAAATGTAAATAAAGACTATTACCAAATACACTGCTATGCTGCTTTTGTTTCATTTCACAGATAGAGCAGTACTTATCTCCTTCTTGTGTACACAAGCTTCCTAGCTTACCAACCACCTCTCTCTGCTTTAGCAGTGGCTGGGATGGTGATGTCATTCCCTGCTGTGTCTTATCAGCATCGCAGGAGTTTATCTTTTAACCCTTTGTAGCTCTGTAGCCTGTTGCCCTATTGTAAATACCCCTCCCTCACCAATGTCCCTCATACAGGCTCAGCTAGGAATAGCAGAGCTGAAATGTCCGGGGTCCCGAAGCTGTAGAACCGCCCGCAGCCTGAACAGGAAGCGGGTTCCTGACGCTGTAGAACCGCCCGCAGCCTGAACAGGAAGCGGGTTCCTGACGCTGTAGAACCGCCCGCAGCCTGAACAGGAAGCGGGTTCCTGACGCTGTAGAACCGCCCGCAGCCTGAACAGGAAGCGGGTTCCTGACGCTGTAGAACCACCCGCAGCCTGAACAGGAAGCGGGTTCCTGAAGCTGTAGAACCACCAGCAGCCTGAACAGGAAGCGGGTTCCTGACGCTGTAGACAACCCCCCCAGCCTGAACAGGAAGCGGGTTCCTGACGCTGTAGAACCACCCGCAGCCTGAACAGGAAGCGGGTTCCTGAAGCTGTAGAACCGCCTACAGTCTGAACAGGAAGTGGGAGCCTGAAGCTGGCTGTGAAGAGAATACTCTCTGAAACAGTCAGATGGTAAACCACTACACTATAAAACCCATTACGAGTTATATACAACAATGCACATACTGCAGCCCCTGCACCGCAGTGAGTGGCATTGAACCACCTGTAGTTTCCAATTTGTACTGCAGCTTAGTCCTATTAAAGTGAATGGGGCTGAGCTGCTGCAGCATCATGGACAGGTCGGGTACTGCAGTAAACGATCCCGTGAGGTTTTAGTTTATAGTACAGACCTATGGTACATTTTTGGAGATTATACAAAGCACAGAGATTATTTCCTCCACTTACATATAAGGACCAGGAAGGCCACTCAGAGCGTTAAAACATAGACACGTGTCTTCTACTATGACTGGACCTTTAATCTGGAAACAAAAAGGACAGAAAAGGTCTCACAATGTTATACCCATCTCATGCTAATGACAGTGCGACTCTAAACCTCTCTCAGGGAACGAGTTTTTTCCTAGAAACTAAATGCAGCACACCAAGGAGATAGCCTGGTTCAATATATGGCATACAACAGAGCATGCTGGTCATTTCCCGCATGCATTTAGTGCCATGTTGGTGTGCACCATGATACGGACTCATGTCCTGCCTTCTCCTCCCTCGCCACAGATTTGGTTTAATTGAACATCCACTCATCTGCTCATTACTCACCCCTATGAGGCCTGGGCAGGGAAATGGCAGATGAGGTTTAACACAGATAAATGCAAGGTTATGCACATGGGGAAGAGAAATCCATTACATGATTACATGTTAAATGGAAAAAGGCTGGGTAAAAGTGACATGGAGAAGGACTTGGGAATCCTGGTGGACAGTAAACTTAATTGTAGCAGCCAGTGTCAGGCAGCAGCAGCCAAAGCAAATAGGGTGCATGGGGTGCATTAAAAGGGGCATAGATGCACATGATGAGAACATTATTCTCCCATTATACAAGTCACTGGTTAGACCACACATGGAATATTGTGTACAGTTTTGGGCACCAGTGCACAGGAAAGACAATGTAGAGCTTGAACAGGTACAAAGGCGACAATGAAAGTAAAAAAAGGACTGGGTGGACTACAGTACACAGAAAGATGAGCAAGATTAGGGTATTTATTTAGAGAAAAGAAGGCTTCGGGGGGACATAAAAATATGTTTTAAAAACATCAAAGGTCAATATAAAAGATCTCTCCCAAATTTATTTATACCCAGGGCTGTATCTAGAACAAGGGGGCATTTCCCCATACGTCTTGAGGAACGAAAGTTTCTACAAAAAACATAGAAAGGGATTCTTTACTGTAAAGCAATGAGACTATGGAATTCCCCTGCCAGAGGACTTGTCATGGTGAATTCAATAACCCGAGTTCAAAAAGGGTTTGGATGCATTTCTGGGGCTTAATAATATAACAAGTTATAGTGACTAGGATTCAGGAGAGGGGTCATTGATCCAGGATTTTTCTGATTGCCAGAAATTGGGGTCGGAAGGAATTTTCCCTAAAATGAGGACAATTGGCTTCTACCTCATTGGGGGTTTTTGCCTTCCTCTGGATCAACACCTTAGCAAAACAGGCTGAACTGGATGGACGTCTCATCTTTTTTTAGCCTTACAAACTATGAAACTATGAAATATCGACCTCACCTAGAGGGGGAAGGAGGAGAGATTTCCCTGCGGTCCAGGCTGTATAAGCTAATGACAGATGATGCTGGGCCCCTGGTGACGGATACAAGACGACAGAGCGTTACCTGCTGTGCAGCCTCTTTACACTTCTGAATTGAGATTTCATCAGGTTCTCCTTGGTATTCAGGCACTGGATATGAAAGAGAAGGAAACATTTTGATAAGCAAGTTTGTACGCTATGCCAGCTGATTATTGTACAGGGAGGATATACAGGACTGCACAAACATCTTAAGCCGGTGAGGGGAAAAAGGCTTAATAGTTTATTTTTGTCGATTAACCAAATGCAAAGTAACTGAACAAAAGAGAAAACTAAAACCAAAATCGGTATTTGGTGTGACCGCCCTTCGCCTATTCTTCTAGGGACTTGCAGAAGGAACTCCGCAGGGAGGGAGGTCCAAACATCTTGGAGAATGATGTTCTGTGGATGGAGCTGCTCGGGTCCTTCTGTCTCTTCATGTAATCTCAAACAGAAGATGATGAGATCACCCCAAACATTAGGGATGAAGTCACCCCAAACATAATGTGACCCCAAACAGACTAGATGAGGAGATCAGGGCTCGGGCGGGGCCACACATTCCCTTCCAGGACTCCAAAGGCAAAGGGTGGTCATGCCAAATGTAATGTGTCCTCAAACAGATTGGATGAGAACGAGATCCGGGCTCTGTGGAACCACATTTTCACTTCCAGGACTCCACAGGCAAAGGGGCGGTCAGATCAAATATTGGTTTAGATTCCTCTTCGTTCATTCACCTTGCATTTTGTTAAGTGATAAAAATCTAAAAAGAGAAATCTAAGTCACATCAAAATATGGTGGGACGACCTTTTGACTGTGGAGTCCTGGAAGTAAGGATGTGGCCCCTCAGATCCCAGCCTGTCTAGAATGACATGGAGAGAAGGATTTGAGCAGTTCCATCCACAGAAGATCTGGGCTTACGTCTCCAAAATGTTTGGAACAACCTCCCTGCCGTGATCCTTCATAACTGTCTGCAAGTATCTTGAACACAAGTCAAACTCAAGGCCTGCAGGCCGAACCTAGCCCTCCTCCTCGTGTTACGATTGGAGACACAATGTGCAGGGATGGACAAAGTCCAGACACAGAAGGACCGGCTCTCCACTTTCCCTAGAGCAGTGTTCCCCAACTCCAGTCCTCAAGGCCCCCCCAACAGGTCATGTTTTCAGGATCTCCCACAGAATGCACTGACATAATGACTTCACCTGTGCAATGCTGAGGAAAACCAGAAAACATGACCTGTTGGTGTGCCTTGAGGACTGGAGTTGGGAACCTCTGCCCTAGAGAATGCAGCCAGTGTTTGGCAGAGGTGGCAGCACCAGCACATGAGGAAGACTCCATCTTGGATTCGGAGCTTTGGTCTGCACCTTTACACCACTCGATTTGGCAAATCACAGGCGGTGGCACAGCTCTAACTGCCCTACCCAGTCACCCTCCAAGGTAGTAAGCCCGGTGCTGAAGAGGCGGATCTGGCTGGAAATTATATAACCTTAAAGGTAACCTTGGCCTTTTACTGAGCATATGGCCCTCTGAAGGCGACAATGATGCCGATGTGGCCCTCGAGGACAAGGCATAAGCAAGGTGTGGTCACACCAAATACAGATGGGATATTGGTTGCTCTTTAGTTCAGTCACTTTGCATTTTGTTAATTGATCAAAATAAACTATTAAACTTTTTAGCTCGGGAAGCTCTTACTGTGCTACATATATTCCTCACCTGCCTAAAACTTTTGCAAAGTAATACAGTTTGATAGTGTCTACACTGCGGATACATGCACACACTTTCCTATCACTTAATTGAGAAGAGGCTGTCAGTGCCATCTGGTTACCCAGTATAAAGGACCTCCTGCTCTGTGACACGATATGGCGGCACATTTGTTCTAACCGAACATACGGTCTTAGGCTATGTTCACAAGGGGTAATTTCGGCACGTATTTCGACGTGTATTTACGCTCTAATACGAGCGAGATGCGCGCCAAAATTACAGTAATCCATAGTTCTCATAGAGAGCTATGGATTACGCCTCCTCTCCCCGATCGTATTGTATGCACGGGGAGATAAGTGACATGGCAATTACTTGCAGCGAATACGCACCACGAGTAATGCATGTCAATGGGGCCGGTGGGCTATAGCCCCCGCCCCCAAGTACGAGCTGATCAGTGCGACTCCCAAATCACCCGTTGTAATTGCAGCCGTACTGTACGCGCCGCAATTACACAGTGTGAACATACGGCCTAAGGGTGCGGCCACACGACAGGCAGAAAACACTTGTCGGATTCTTGTTGAAGTCCATATCGGACAAGGCAGTTTTCAACGAGTCCAATTTATCTCTATGGGGTTTTGGACACGGATCCAACATAGAAATGTTTTGGACATGGAATATGGTGGATTATTGAAAATGTTCAATAGAATAACGCACACCGTGCCCCGCGCCCTGACGTAACACTTGAGCCCACCGGGCCTTGTTCCAGTTACTATAGACACAGGCCATGCATTACCAAGTGACCGGCACAGAGACACCAAGGCGCCTCCTTCTCTCCCATCAGCCCTCGTCTTCCTGAACACACTTACAGTCAATTTTCTTGGCAACAAGTTTATAAGGAAATTTATCTCCGAGAATCTGAATGACCTGGAAATAGAAGAACACAAACATTAGTGTCAGGACGTCGCCTCGCTGAGCTGGGTTATGTTCAGACATCTTCCCGTACGGCCCCATTCATACCTCATTTGCCTTGGTTTCGGGATCAATTTATAAGGTATCCCCATGGAAACCACAAACAGCCACAGTGCCCCACATAGGGTAATAGAGCGGACGTAGCCCATAGTATCCTGAACAGGAAGTGGGAGCCTGAAGCTGTAGAGCCGCCCACACAGCCTGACCAGGAAGTGGGCGCCTGAAGCTGTAGAGCCGCCCACACAGCCTGACCAGGAAGTGGGCGCCTGAAGCTGTAGAGCCGCCCACACAGCCTGACCAGGAAGTGGGCGCCTGAAGCTGTAGAGCCGCCCACACAGCCTGACCAGGAAGTGGGAGCCTGAAGCTGTAGAGCCGCCCACACAGCCTGAACAGGAAGTGGGAGCCTGAAGCTGTAGAGCCGCCCACACAGCCTGAACAGGAAGTGGGAGCCTGAAGCTGTAGAGCCGCCCACACAGCCTGACCAGGAAGTGGACCCTGAAGCTGTAGAGCCGCCCACACAGCCTGAACAGGGAGTGGGAACCTGAAGCTGTAGAGCCGCCCACACAGCCTGACCAGGAAGTGGGAGCCTGAAGCTGTAGAACCTCCCACAGCCTGACGCTGTAGAACCGCCCACACAGCCTGACCAGGAAGTGGGAGCCTGAAGCTGTAGAACCGCCCACACAGCCTGACCAGGAAGTGGGAGCCTGAAGCTGTAAACCGCCCACACAGCCTGACCAGTAATTGGGAGACTGAAGCTGTAGAGCCGCCCACACAGCCTGAACAGGGAGTGGGAACCTGAAGCTGTAGAGCCGCCCACACAGCCTGAACAGGAAGTGGGAGCCTGAAGCTGTAGAGCCCGCCCACACAGCCTGAACAGGAAGTGGGAGCCTGAAGCTGTAGAGCCGCCCACACAGCCTGACCAGGAAGTGGGAGCCTGAAGCTGTCGACCCGCCCCCACACCCTGACCACCAAGTTGGAGCCTGTTGCTCTAGAACCGCACTCACAGCCTGACCAGGAAGTGGGAGCCTGAAGCTGTAGAACCGCCCACACAGCCTGACCAGGAAGTGGGAGCCTGAAGCTGTAGAACCGCCCACACAGCCTGACCAGGAAGTGGGAGCCTGAAGCTGTAGAACCGCCCACGCAGCCTGACCAGGGAGGGGGGAGCCGGAAGCTGTAGAACCGCCCACGCAGCCTGACCAGGAAGTGGGAGCCTGAAGCTGTAGAACCGCCCACACAGCCTGACCAGGAAGTGGGAGCCTGAAGCTGTAGAACCGCCCACACAGCCTGACCAGGAAGTGGGAGCCTGAAGCTGTAGAACCGCCCCCACACAGCCTGACCAGGAAGTGGGAGACCTGAAGCTGTAGAACCCGCCCACACAGCCTGACCAGGAAGTGGAGCCTGAAGCTGTAGAACCGCCCACACAGCCTGACCAGGAGTGGGAGCCTGAAGCTGTAGAACCGCCCACACAGCCTGACCAGGAAGTGGGAGCCTGAAGCTGTAGAACCGCCCACACAGCCCTGACCAGGAAGTGGGAGCCTGAAGCTGTAGAACCGCCACACAGCCTGACCAGGAAGTGGGAGCCTGAAGCTGTAGAACCGCCCACACAGCATGACCAGGAAGTGGGAGCCTGAAGCTGTAGAACCGCCCCACACAGCCTGACCAGGAAGTGGGAGCCTGAAGCTGTAGAACCGCCCACACAGCACCTGACCAGGAAGTGGGAGCCTGAAGCTGTAGAACCGCCCACACAGCCTGACCAGGAAGTGGGAGCCTGAAGCTGTAGAACCGCCCCACAGCCTGACCCGGAATTGTGTGCCTGAAGCTGTAGAACCGCCCCACAGCATGAACATGAAGAGGTATCCTGAAACTGTAGAACCGCCCCACCGCCTGAACAGAAAGGGAGATCCTGAAGCTGTAGAACAGCCCCACAGCCTGACCAGGAAGTGGGAGCCTGAAGCTGTAAACCGCCCACACAGCCTGAACAGGAAGTGGGAGCCTGACGCTGTAGAACCGCCCACACAGCCTGACCAGGAAGTGGGAGCCTGAAGCTGTAGAACCTCCCACAGCCAGACGCTGTAGAACCGCCCACACAGCCTGACCCGGTAATTGGAGCCTGAAGCTGTAGCACCGCCCACACAGCCTGACCAGGAAGTGGGAGCCTGAAGCTGTAGAACCGCCCACACAGCCTGACCAGGAAATGGGAGCCTGAAGCTGTAGAACCGCCCACAGCCTGACCAGGAAGTGGGAGCCTGAAGCTGTAGAACCGCCCACAGCCTGAACAGGAAGTGGGAGCCTGAAGCTGTTTGTGGCTGGTGGGACAATCCCTTTAAATAGTCCAAAGAAAGGCGGAGATCTCCTCACCCTGCGCCCATATAATGTTAATCAGCCGGAGGCCACCATGAATCCGGGGAGGGCTGTGAGTCGGGGGTCCTGACGCTCTGCGGGGTCATATGCCCCATTACATATCAGCCCCACAGTGCACTGCAGCCTGGCTCTCCTCCCTTATCACCTCCTATGTCCCTCCCCAGCACAGGGCACCTCTCACACGCCCCCTGCAGGCGGCTCCGGCCTCTCACCTCCTCCAGCTTCTTGGCGTTGCCAGTGACGAACACCACGCTCCTGCCGCCCAGCGCTGCCATCTCCCACAGCCGCCCTCACAGCACCGAGCCGGCCGCCCCGCCCACTGGCCGAGACCACCAATCAGAAGCCACCTCACAGCGACGTCACAACCTACACCCGGAAGTGCTTGTAGCCGGCTGGCTGTCGCCGCTCTGGCGTCATCAGGGTGTCCCGTACCTGCGCGGCCTCTGGATGGCGCCGCTCACACCCGCAGCAGTAACGTGTCCCCGCACGGGGTGTATCGCACGCTCTGCTGTATCCACTATCACATACTGTACATATAGTAGGCATGACACAAATACGCACAAAAGGGTACGACTGTAACCATAGCAACTGGTCAATAAAAAAATGGTTGGGGGATTGCTCACATTGGGCCTCGTCTATAAAAGGCCATAGCAACCAGAGCACATAGCAACTAATCAGAGGGCAGAGGACAAACACATTGGGGGCGGCATTTATAGAGGCTCCTCTCTGATCGGTGAACAGAAGAAGCCACCGACCGTCCTGGGAGCTTCTCTCGCCTATTAGCAACTGAGGCTAAAACAATCACTATGTCGGACTATAATAGATATAGTGGGCAGTGAACCCGTCCCGGATTACAATAACCCACAGAATCGCACACGCAGCGCAATGTCGCCCATCCCTGGGACAGTATCACGTCTCAAAGCACGTGGAGCGCCCAGGAGCAAAGTGACAAACTAGTCCCCGCCCCCCGTCCAATCAGAAGCCGCGCCTGGATGCCACCGACCAATCAGACGCCGCGCCGGGCAGCCACTGACCAATCAGAGGGAGCGTTGCAGCTGACGCCTTCATCGCGACCCGGAAGTGCTGGCGGCACGCATGAGCCGCAGCGATGGATCTGTTACCGCGCAGCAGTAAGGAGTTCAGCTCCGGAGAGTACTGGGAGCAGTTCTTCCGGCGCAGGGGGGCGCGCCTTTGAGTGGTATGGAGGCTACCTGGAGCTGTGCGCGGAGCTGCACAAGTACATCAAGCCCAAAGACAAGGTGTGTGGAACAGCGGGCGGAGCTTATAGAAAGTCAGGTCCAAGTGGGCGGAGCTTTTAGAACTGCAGGTCCTAGTGGGCGGAGCTTATAGAACCGCAGGTCCCGGTGGGCGGAGCTTATAGAACCGCAGGTCCCAGTGGGCGGAGCTTATAGAACCGCAGGTCCCAGTGGGCGGGGCTTATAGAACCGCAGGTCCCAGTGGGCGGGGCTTATAGAACAGTAGGTCCCAGTGGGCAGAGCTATAGAACAGTAGGTCCCAGTGGGCAGAGCTATAGAACCGCTGGTCCCAGCATGCAGGACCTATGTGTCATTTCTTGTCCGAACTAGGTGATGGCAGGATAAGTTTTTCTGTCCCCGGAGTATATTGTTGCAGGTGTGCTCTGTGTCTTACCGGCGCCCAATCCGACCCTGATGCTGCATCCTCAGATCCTCCCCCCCCTCATAGAGGGAGTGACTAATAATGGAGGGGTCCGGCCATGACCACTCCGGGGCGCAGACTCCAAATGAAGTTCAGTCCATGCCGCCAAGACTGTGAAACCCCATACACACCCGGCTGAGAGGCCCTGCGCAGTTCAGGGAGCGCTGCAGCTTCAGCGATGGGGTAACGTAACAGTAAAGTTAGTAAACGTCAGTCGGTCGGGGCTGTTATAAAACAGTAAAAAAATAAAACCTCTTTTTAACCCTCTTGTTCCAGCTCCGCCCCCGCTGCTGCTCCCGGTGCGGCCGCTGATGTCCTGCTCAGTGGTCACATAATGCTGCAGCCAATCACAGGCTTCAGTGGTCTCGTGCCGTAGATCCCGGGCGAGACCGCTTCTGCCTGTTGCCCCTTTCGACATTTCATGTCCTGTCTGTCATCACGCCGCTCAGGTTGGATGGAGCGGGCTCGGTGAGTCCGATCTCTGCAGTCTAACCCTTTAGTCGTCACAGTGATCGTGGTCGCGGTGTCTAAATGAATGAGGAACGGTGCCGCGCACCATCCCTCGCTCCAAGCAGTCATCCCACAAGAAGATCGCTGGATGCTGACCGGTTACTATGGCAGCTGGAGGCCTAATAAAGGCTTCCATAGCTGCCATGGAATCGCTTTTATTATGTCCTGTAATAGAACCGCCATCTTGGTACACCCGTCTGCATTATTTTTGAAATGCAGAAGGGTGTACAAGCAATCCGGCCCTCTATTGGTCAAGTTCCCTAGGGGGACCTACTGTAAAAAAAAAAAAAAAGCTGCACTGCGTTCGGGACTGTACTACACAACCCTGATCCCAGAGCATGTCCTGCAAGCACCGGGAAGCGGGGGAAACCTCCGTACCCCGGTGCTTTAACCCTTTGATTGCGGCGGAGCTTTACCACAGTGTAATCAAAGGATTCCTCTGCTCTGTCGGGTGATCGGAACACCCGGTGACCTGACAGAGCCTAGGGAACGGCTGCACAGTCAGCTCTGGGGACCTAGAGTGGCTGTCCTAATCACTGCCTGTGTGAGACTGACACAGATTAGAATGTATTAGCATACATGAATATGTTAATACATTACTAAGTGTAAAAAAAAAAAAAGTAAAACAGTTCTCCCTTCATGGGAGTAAAAAAAAAAACATAAGTGTAAAAAAAAAAAAATTTTTAATAAAAAATAATTGTGCACACATTACACACACAAAAAACCCTACACATATTTGGTATCCACACGACCATAATAACCTGTAGAATTAATCTAACAAGTTATTAAGTGTGAAATGTGAATGGTGTAAAAAAAAAATTAAAAAAACAAAAACGTTTTTTTTTTACAAAATAAAAAAAAAAAGTGAACTTAAACTATTCCCCCATAAAGTACAACTCGTCTTGAATAAAACGAGGCCTCACACAACTGCGTCATTGAAAAAATAAAAAAGTTACAACTGTTGAAACACAAGGAGGCAAAAACTAAAAAAATGTTCTGGACATTAACTACTTCAGGCGTTCGGGTTAAGGGGTTAAGGAACTAGAGATTTTTTTAAGTTCTAAAGTATAATGAAAACCCTACATGTTTGTTGTTGCTGGAATCGTATTGACCCACAGAATACAGGCAACAAATCATTTATACCAAAGGGTTAACAACGCCATAAAAACAAAACCCCTGCAAACGTGGTGCAATGACTTTTTTTTCATATTTTGCTCCATTTAGAATTTTTGGCGCTTTCCCAGTATTTTCTATGATATGGTAAATGACACCATTAGAAAGTATATGTTTTCCCACAAAATAAAATCCCTCATATGTCTTATTAACATATAATGGCTTTTGGGAGGCGGGGAGGAAAAAAAGGAGGAACCATATTATTATGACCACGTGGCGGGAACTGGTTAGTATTGTATTTAGAGGCTGATTGTTCAAATATAAACCTTCCATAACTGCGATCCGTGCATCAGTTCTGGGTCACATCCCCCTGTTACTTCCGTTTTACTGTTCAGTCATAGGGATGGAAAATTCAAAATAATGGCTGGATCTGTTTCTTGACTCGCAGGGCGGTCCCGCTACAATGCCCCGTACCGGCATCAGGACGTATCTATACGTCCAATGTCGGTAAGAGGTTAAACTGATTCCTATCTAAAAACCATGTCGGCAGTCCTACGACGCTGTTTTTTACTCGCTTATTTCAGTGCTGAAAAACAGGTGCCGTCAATTCTTGAGGTATTTTCAGTGACTAAAATCCCCATCAGAGCTTCAAAACAACATCTAAAAATTTTTTCTTGCCAAGTAATTTGTATGGGTTTTTCAGAAAGAAAACAGCGCTGAAAAAACCTCATCAAATCCTCGTCCAAAAACAATGCAAGCAGATCGCAAGACTCGAGCTCTCAGCTAACAGTATACTCTGCATCAGCCGACAAATTAAACTCAGCTTTATAAAGGGCTCTTAGTCATCCATTCCCACTTAATCAAGCTCCCAGGCTGAACAGGAAGCAGGAGCCTGAAGCTGTAGAACCGCTCCCAGGCTGAACAGAAAGCGGGAGCCTGAAGCTGTAGAACCGCTCCCAGGCTGAACAGGAAGCGGGAGCCTGAAGCTGTAGAACCGCCCCGGCAAAAAGGGGAAGCGGGAGCCTGAAGCTTAGAACCGCTCCCAGGCTGAACAGAAGCGGGACCTGAAGCTGTAGAACCGCTCCCGGCTGAACAGGAAGGGGGGCCCTAAAAGCGAGAACCGCTCCCCCTCGGGGGGGAAAGCCTGGCTGTTTGGAACCCTCCCAGGCTGAACGGGGGGGGGGACCCGAAGCTGTAAAAAACCCTCCCGGGCTGAAAGGAAGGGGGAGCCGAAGCTGTAGAACCGCTCCCAGGCTAAACGGGAAGCGGGAGCCTGAAGTGTAGAACCGCCCCACTGAACGGGAAGGGAGCCCTAACTGTAGAACCGCTCCCAGGCAAACGGAAGAGGAGCCTAAACTGTAAACCCTCTCCCGGGTGGCGTGAAGGGGAGCAAGGGTTGTAGAACCACCCATAGCCTGAACAAGAAGTAGGAACCTGAAGCTGTAGAACCTCCCATGCTTGAATAGCGCTGAAAAAAACCCATCAAATCCTCGTCCAAAAATAATGCAAGCAGATCGCAAGACTCGAGCTCCCAGCTAACAGTATACTCTGCGCCAGCCGCCAAAAGTAACTCAGCTTTATAAAGGGCTCTTAGTCATCCATTCCCACATAATCAAGTTCACATGTGCCGCATGGTCAGCTGAGAGTTCTACTCTAATAAGCAGGGGTGATATCGCTAAAGAGGATACAAGGGAAAGCGCAATCACGTGGAATAACTCACAATAAAAAACCAAACCATATATGGGCCGCTCACCTTTTGGAGTTGTACAAAATGGTACAACTCATATAACCAGCATGGATAAATGTATCAGATTCCCCTTCAGTCAGCTGCCGTCAGACTCTCCGCTCTCGAGGATGCACTCTGCGCTGAGGATCCTCGGTAAAGAAGTATATTCTGTTGCAGAAGGGAGAAGACTAGCGCTCGGGGAAAAGAACTAAGAAACACCTGGGTAAGTTAAAAAACCCCTAAAGTGGTGTCTTAGTTTATTTTAAATAAGTAATACAACGCGTTTCACCGGCATTCCAAACCGGCTTCCTGGTTACCTGAGGAAGCCGGTTTGGAATGCCGGTGAAACGCGTTGTATTACTTATTTAAAATAAACTAAGACACCACTTTAGTGGTTTAACTTACCCAGGTGTTCTTAGTTCTTTCTCCCCGAGCGCTAGTCTTCTCCCTTCTGCAACAGAATATACTAATAAGCAGGAGAAGGCGAAATGATTGAGTTCCACACTTGTGCAGACCTGACATGTTGGTAACTTGGTTTCTTCTCTCTGTTTTCTCAGGTCTTGGTTGTGGGATGCGGCAACTCGGAGCTGAGTGAACGACTCTATGATGCCGGCTGCCAGAATCTGACAAACATTGACGTCAGCGAGGTGGTCATCCGTCAGATGAACGAGCGCAATGCGGGTCGGAGGCCCAACATGACGTACCAGCTGATGGACGCCACCAAGACTACGTTCCCTGACGGCCACTTCCAGGCGGTGCTGGATAAGGGGACGCTGGACGCCATCCTCACCGACACGGACGCCGGCACTCTGGATACTGCCACTAAGTTATTGACTGAAGTCGGTCGTGTCCTCCAGTGCGGGGGGCGCTATCTCTGCGTATCCCTGGCCCAGGTCCATGTGCTGGAGAAGTTGGTGTCCCAGTTTTCTCGGGGAGGTTGGATGATCCGTGTCCACCAGGTGTCTGAGAGCGGCAGGAAGGAGTCGGGCAGCCGGTTCCCTTTGCCGGTGTTCATATTCGTGATGACTAAAGTTAAGGAGATGCCGGGTTTTCCTCAAATTTTAGAAATGATGCCGGATGACGAGCGGGGGAAATCTGTGCGCTGCCGAAGCCCCGACGAACTGATGGACATGGTGAAGGAACGGCAGCGCTACGCCCTGATCCGGAACCGCTTAAACCAGAGCCAGAACTCTGCAGAGGTGTCACTAGACTTATGTGACGGGGTCTCCGGGAGGACACGCTACACCTTCCATGTGCTGGATAGTCCGACAGTACGACTGTCTCACTCCAATCACTTTGCTATATTTATCAGTGAGTATCCTGCAGAGAGGGGAGTGCAGAGAGGGTGTTCTCACCATGTTGTGTCACAGAGTGTGCTCTTCACAGCCAGCTTCAGGCTCCCGCTTCCTGTCCAGGTTGTGGCCGGGTCTACAGCTTCAGGCTCCCACTTCCTGTTCAGGCTGTGGGCGGTTCTACAGCTTCAGGCTCCTACTTCCTGTTCAGGCTGTGGGCGGTTCTACAGCTTCAGGCTCCCACTTCCTGTTCAGGCTGTGGGCGGTTCTACAGCTTCAGGCTCCCACTTCCTGTTCAGGCCGTGGGCGGTTCTACAGCTTCAGGCTCCCACTTCCTGTTCAGGCATCATGTACTTATACAGCTTCTTGCTCCCACTTCCTGTTCAGGCTGTGGGTGCTTCTACAGCTTCAGGCTCCCACTTCTTGTTCAGGCTGTGGGTAGTCCTACAGCTTCAGGCTCCCACTTCCTGTTCAGGCTTTCGGTGGTTCTACAGCTTCAGGTTCCCACTTGCTATTCAGGTTGTGGATGGTTCTACAGAGCTCTAAAGGGTTAAAGTTTGTCAGTAAGAAATGTAAGAAATGTAAACAAGCTTCTAGGATGCTGACCATCCCACTGCTTGAGCAGACGGGGTCGGTAACGTAGGGAAGCTTGTGTACACAAGGGGGGAGTTAAAACTGTCTAGCCCTTTGAGGAAAGCAAAACAAACGAAAAAGTATTGGAAATGGTTTTTTTTTTCTTACTTTTTAAAGAAAAACCAATAAAATGACAACTCCCCCTTAAATTGCACCCACATGTTACGCCATTCCAAAACGCTTCATGTGACGCCAGATGACTTTCTGAAAGGGCCTGCTTAGTTTGCTTACTAAACCCACTTGGGTCTATTTGTGATATAAATAACAGGTAAAACAGTTTAAATATGAAACCTTTGTTGCTAAATATTTTATTTTGTTCCTTTACTCCCTGAATGGCTTGGTTGACATCTGCTTCGGAGGTCCCGCTCATCACAGAGCTGCAAACGGAAACAAAAGGATCTATTTCACAATGGACACAACTTTGCGAGTCCCTTATTGATTACAAAGGGTTCGTCGGGTTTCTGCCTTGGTGTCCATTGTTTAGATGAAGGAAAAAAAACGTAACTTGCTATTTTGTTTCCGTCATTCCCAAAGGAACATGCGGCGCAGTTGTGAACAAAGTCTTAGCAACTTTGTAACTAGTCTTTGTTAAAATTTTTTTCCATGTGGTTGGCGCTTGGTAACTATTTCACCTTCGGCTGTGCGCTGTTCTGACATAGATCACAATACACCAATCCTTGTTGTGTTGGTTCTCTCTGTCCCTTTTCCCCCTCTTGAGAATGGGAAAAAAGGTTGTAAGAGGGGAGGGGGGGGGGGGGGGGAAACTCCATGTCTTGAGAGAGGAAGGTTATACAGGCTGTACGGATCAAAATGTTTAGTTCCCCCACCCCCCAAAAAAAAAAAACATATAAAATTGTCTGCAAGGGGGGAAGGGGATTTAGTAGGATGAGTATTTGGTGTAGATAGGAGAGCATTACAAGTCTGGAAGGGTGGGGGGGGGGGGGGGGGGGGGGGGGGGGGGGAGCAGTTCATATGAAAAAACGCACCGAAAAAAAAACATTGGATTAAAATTTGAAATAAAATACTAAATCGGCCCCAAGGGCTCATTTGATCTAGAAGAAAAGGTTTGAAATTTAGAACCTAATGACTACGTTAGGGCCCACTAGGGGGAGCTAAAGCATTTTACATGTGTTTCAGAGGAAGCCAATAAGGGCGCTAAAACAGCATTTTAATGTGTTAATTTAAAAAACACTTTTTTTTTATGTTTTGAAAGATATAAAAGCAGTTTTTGATATAATGGGTGTTTATAGAAATTATAGAAGTTTTTATAATTTTTAATGTTTTAGATTTTTATTATAGAATGTTGAGTGGTTTAGTATTATTGAAACCCCTCAATATTCTGAAAAACTAATTTTCTAAAACATTTATAAATTTTTTTAAAAAAAAACTATAAGTCTATAATCACCCATTCATACTAAAAACTTTTTTTAATCATTTAAAAATTTTATAAAAAAAGATTATAAATGTAAAAAAGCTGTTATAGCTCCCCCTATTTTGGGTTCCTCTGAAAAAACCCTTAAAATGCTGTTTTTAAAAACCCTCTATTAGGCTTCTCTGAAAAAAACATGTAAAAAGCCCTTAAGCTCCCCCCTATTTGGCTTCCTTTGAAACAATGTAAAATGCTGTTGTAGCCCTCTATTAGGCTTCTCGAAACACATGTAAAAGGTTATGCCCCTCTATGGGCTTCCTCTTATACACATTAACCACTTTCCACTCTTAGGGGAAAAAATGAGGTCATTAGCTACTAATTTTCAAAAATTTTCTTCTAGTTAAAATGAGACCTCTGGGGGACGATTTAGTATATTACACTAAAGATTCTACCATTTCAAACTACAACCTGTGTATTTATATTGAAAAACGGATCCGAAAAACACATCCAAAAAAGCATCTGCAGCTGCGTTTTTGGATACTTTTTTTGATCCCCAGTTTGGTAAAAAACGGATCCAAAACGTTTGTTGAACATAACCTTAAGGATGGACGGCAGAGGTTCTGCTTGGAGCCTCTGTTGCAAGATCCATCAGGAATGATGGGAAAAATAGCACAGCATAAAGCTCTTATTTTTTTCTGTTAAAAACAGTGAACATCGCGGCGGAAACCCAACAGACCCCATTGTAGTTCGTTCGTGCCAGTAAGAGAATCCGGTCGCACCTCTGCAATAGACGTATTAACCGAAACCTCCACCACAGATGTGGATCCACCCTAAAACCCAGTGCAACTTTTTTCCTACGTCAGGGATACCCATATCTCCGTCTGTATCATGCACTTTTGTTGTTGAAGCTTTCTCTTACAGTCTCTGAATTCTTTGACTCATTTCAGTTCCGCAAGGCAGGGAGACGGAGTGGCTTTTCGGGTCAGAGACGGGGCGGAGGCAGCTGGCGGGGAGCGTGGGGTTCCGTCGCCTGCTGATCGTGGCCTTGCATAGAGATCAGCAGTATGAAAGCATGGAAGCGATTCAGTCCGAGCTGTCTGCCAAAGTCCTGGAGCTCGCCCCTCCGGGGCTGCCTGACCACCAGCAGGTAAGGGTCTGCAGACGCCATGGTCTGAAACGGTGAGCCCATCAGTCCTCCATTTACAGCGCAAGAAGAAATGGTCCAAACAAGCAGAACACCTCCATGAAAGTGGCAAGAAGCCTTGTGGGTGCGGTTCTGAGGATGGTGCCAAGCAGGGCTGTGGAGTTGGAGTCGTGGAGTCGGTGGCTATTTTGCAGGAGTCAGAGTCGTCATAAAATGGACCGACTCCGACTCCCAAAAATATAAAAGAGTTGGTCCGTTAGTTTGATGCAAAGAGCAAGAGGAATTGGGTCCGGGCCCCGTGCTATCTGCTCCCATATCTTCAGCCTCATCACATGAGGAGTGTAATTGATGACATGGAGCAGGCAAAGCGCTGCCCCCAGGGGAAACAGATTTCAGCAAAATTTTTCACCTGCTTTCAAAGAAGTAGAAGAGTTCAACCTTTCATCAACACTGACTGTGGCTGAGGCAATTCCTTTATACCCTGACATTGTTAGAGATTTGCCCCTGTGGTCACCGCTTTTCCACTAACCCAAGTTAGTGTAAGAGGGCCGTTCTCTAGCCTGGAAATAATGAGGTCAGATGTGAGGTCATGACGCAGGATCTGATGGGGCAATACTATTTCTCAGAACAAATTCAGAGACTCCACAAATGTTCCTGCAGTGTTTTGCATATTTACAATTTTTTTTGTGCTAAAGTCATATCCAATAAATATATTGTACACTGACAAGCAAAAGGGTAACAATGTTTTGAACTTGTGGCTTCAGCTCCATATCTTCCATCCACTACAGCTTTGTACATGAGGCTACTGTAATTTTATATACAGTCATCTTACCTATCTTATACATAAATTTGACTTGCAAGTATTTAGCATTGCTTAGTTACAGTTTTGTCCTAAAAATCAAAGTGTTAATTTTTATTTTTTTGTTAGTATTTGGGAAATTCACCTTTTGGTTTTCAATATGCCTGAATCCTTCTGGGCTTGGATCAGATTCAAGCCTGTTGACCAAAATTGATCCCAGGTCTCTTCTACACATCCCAATGTTGGCGCAGACTAGACTGGATACAAAAAAACAGCTTTTTTCTTTAACTCTACCACAAGTTTTTCAAAATCAAACCATTGTTACCCTTTTGCTTGTCAGTGTCTGTTCTTCCTAAATGCTTGATTATTGTATCATAGGATAATAAACAGCCTGATGTTACCATTTTAGTACATAAAGTTACCCCTTTAAACATGTGCCGTGTATGAGGGAGTCGGAGGTTTGGGAAATTGAGGAGTCTGAGTCGGGGCTTCAGCTTGCCGACTCCACAGCCCTGGTGCCAAGTGCCCGCTATAGTGTCCTTTCCCAAGAATCAGGCACAGGATTCTTGGGGCAAGTCCGTTTGGACTTGTAAGCTTCGGCCTTTGTACCCCTGACCCTCTGTGACATGTATGAATAAGGTCCATTTGGACCGAAACGTAATTTTTCTTGTATGGAGTGTTCTTTGGATTTGTTATAATAAAAACTTCACCGATTATTTGATATAGTGGAGTGCAGTTTATATTCCTTACATTTATTATTAGGCCTTCGTGGCCCAAGTGAGAATTGTGAGATTTTTTAAAAAATATAGTGTTATGGAAAAAAAACACAACTAAAAATAAAAAAAAAAATTGTTTAACATAAAAATGAGTTAAGCAATGGGTTATTTTCTGATAATAAACTCACTAGGTTTTTATGGAAATAAAACCCTCTACGTGAAATCTGCCATAAATACACATGTTGCCGTTTCTGACGGGTTCCTCTTCCTGCACAGGTTCCTTTTCTGTCGGCCGGTGGGGACATTGGAGTGCGAACTGTCCAGTATCGGGGCACGAGTGACCTGAGTGGGGAGTATGTGGTGGAGGACGTCCGAGGAGATGGCACTAGCTATTTTCGACGCCTTATTTTCCTAAGTAACCAAAATGTTGTCCAGTCTGAGTCTCGGCTGCTGCCAAGTAACAGTCACAGCGGTAAGAACCACATGATGGATGCTGGGGGGGCCTTAACCCCTTAACGACCGCCCGCCGACTTTATACGTCGGCTGGTGCAGGTCATTCGTCTGCGGTGACGTCTTTTGGCATCGCTGCAGACATCGGAGTTTGCGGCACTGCAGCTGCACTGGGATCGAGGCTGCACTACACAGCCCTGATCCCAGAGCATCTCCTGCAAGCAGCGGGGAGCGGAGAAAACCTCCGCACCCCGGTGCTTTAACCTTTTGATTGCGGCGGTGGTTACCGACCGCACGCAATCAGGGGGGTTTCCCCTGCTCTGTCGGTGATGGAACACCCGTGACCCAACAGAGCCCAGAGAACGGCTGCACAGTCAGCCCGGGACATAGAGTTCCCCAGAGCTGTCTGTGTATGAAAGCCATGACCCGACACACTGTGTGGCGTCCTAATCACTGCCTGTGTCTAAGTGACACAGATTAGAATGTATTAGCATATATGAATATGCGAATATATTACCAAGTGTAAAATTAAAAAAAATGTAAAACATTTCTCCCTTCAGGGGAATAAAAAAAAGTAAAAAAAAAAAAGAATAAAATAAAAATAAATATTTAATAAAAAATAATTGTGCATAAATTACACCCACAAAAAACCCAACACATATTTGGTATTCAAAACGACCATAATAACCTGTAAAATTTAATCTAACAATTATTAAGTGTGAAAGGGAATGGGTAAAAAAAAAATGTAAAAAACAAAAAAAAATTTTTACAAAAAAAAAAAACATTTTGCAATTATTTATAATGAACTTAAACTATTCCCCCCCTAAAGTACAACTTGTCCTCGAATAAAAACGGGTCTCATCCAACTGCTCATTGAAAAAATAAAAAAGTTACAACTGTTTGAAACACAAGGAGGCAAAAACTAAAAAAAATGTTCTGGTCATTAACTACTTTTCAGGCGTTCGGCTTAAGGGGTTAAGGTCCGGAGACAAACTTTAGACTCTGTAGAAGGCTGCCGAGGGCATCGGGTCGAGTCATAACTGCTCGTTCACTATTGTCTGATCCAGTGTTGGTGCCGTCTGGTTTGGCCTTATAGGAAGCTGGATGAGATTTAAGTGGCAGACGTCCTATGCAAAATGGAAGCCGGCTCGTGTGGCAACCAAAAAGGGGAACATCACAAGTTTTAACACTGAGCACATAAGAGTGTCTTAGAAAGGATAACCATATGGCTGTGTCCATGTATCCTTCCAGGGCCCTGTTTAATAAATCCTGTTTGATGTTTAGGAAAAGCATCTTATGGGTTCCTTTTCTTAAGCCCTTAAGCCGAATGCCTGAAAAGTAGTTAATGACCAGCACAGTTTTTTAGTTTTTGCCTCCTTAATAATAATCTTTATATAGCGGCAACATATTCCGCACACTTTACAATTTGTGTTTCAACAGTCGTAACTTTTTTATTTTTTCAATGACGCAGGTGTATGACGCTCGTTTTATTCAGGACAAGTTGTACTTTTTCCGGGAATAGTTTAAGTTCACTTATAAATTATTGCAGAATTATTATTATTATTTTTTTTTTACAACTTTCACATTTCACACTTAATAACTTGTTAGAATGTGTAGGAGCTTTTTTTTGTTTGTGTAATGTAAGTACAATTATTTTTTATTAAATATTTATTTTATTTATTTTTTCTACACTTTGTTTTTTATTTTTTTTATTTTTTAAATCCCATGAAGGGATACGTTTTACTTTTTTTTATTTTTTTTATTTTATTCAATTATGCTAATACATTATAATCTATGTCAGTTAGACACAGCACACAGTCTGCCCTGATCACTGACAGCCCTGGGGCTACTATGGGTCCTCAGGACTGACTGTGCAGCCGTTCCCTGGGCTCTGTCGGGTCACCGGAGTCCTGATTATCCGACCGAGCAGGGGAAAGCCCTATGATTATGCTGCGGTCACTGACTGCAGCAATCAAAGGGTTAAGCGCCGAGGAGTGGCGCTGCACTGGGAACAGGGCTGTGAAGTACAGCCCTATTCTCAGTGTTGCAGCGGCGCCGGGCGCCACAAACATCAACAGTTGTCGCTGCAGACGAACGACCTGCACCGCCCGACGTCAAAGGATAGTGGGTGGTCGTTAAAGGGTTAAAGCCTATATACCGTTGGGAAAGAAAAAAGCATATTTGCAATTTGTTTTTTTAAAAGGTTATTTTCTCTGCAGCTCGTGCATATTATGATACATTACAAGCTGTTTAAAAGGGTGTTGTCACTGTGCTGTGTCACAGAGACGTTATTGAATCAGGAATACCCCTTTAATGCCAGTCTCTCTGACGGCTCAGCCTGCAGCCCCTCTCTCTGCTACTTTCTGAATGCTCATCTCAGCCAAGATTTTATTACATTAGATTTCAGCTTAGGTTGTTGTTCTGCAGAGGAGAGAGAGAGCCATAGAGAGGGGCTGCAGACTGAGCCACCTGGGAGTCCAGTATATGATTGGCACTGAGGGATGGGGGGGCATTGAACAGCTTCTAATATGTTGTAAGAAGCCAAATGGGAGGAAATTATTTTAGCCAATTGTAAATATGCTTCATTTCATACAATCCATACAGAGGTGCCTAAGGACTGTTGAGACTATGGACACTTTTTTTCTGGTGACCGCCTTGTAATGTAAGCAGAGCAGTCACAGTTTGGGCTTTCTGGACATGTGCCTGACCTAGTACAGGTGTGTCTTTCCACTCCAAATGTACCTTATACAATAGATTCCTGGTGTTAGTAATGAGCTGATACTAATTGAATAACTTTTGAGCTTAGACCCCTTAGGGGATAGTCTAAAAATATACTAAATAACCAGGAGGTGCACGACTTTGGTGGAACTCGCAGGATTATGATACGGACGCTCTGTTCCGACCATTTTAATGACCGTCATTTCCTTTTATTTCAGGTCAGAAAAAGAAGAGGAAAGACAAGAGGGAGGTGCAGAAAGCAAATGACAAGGTGGAGCCGGAGAGCACGCGTGTGATTGACAAGAGCTACCTGTGCTGCGAGCACCATAAAGCCATGATTTCTGGACTGTCCCTGCTTCACAGTCCCGGAGTAGCCCCAGGTATAATCCAATGCTGCTGAATAGTGAAGCCTTGGAGTAGCGGTCTTGAGAGAGGTGCTGGAGGACATGGCACTGCAGGATATTAGAGGTCCTGTAGGCTGCAGACCATTGCCTAAGCTGGACCATGGCATAGCTGGAAGGGCAGTGCTTCTGCACAGGGCAGTAATGGACCTGCAGCCCAGAGAGTTGCAATGGGGGGTGGCTGTGAACTAGTGGTAGCTGGTTGGCAAGAGATACATAGATGCTTGTTATAGCTGCTGTCTCTGTGCATTGCTGCCAGTATCTCTGTGCTCATCAGCCTCTCTTCTTATCGGGTAGTTTCACACAGCTGAAAATTTCAGCATTAAATGGGTTTTGCCACAATGTAATGTTGACGTGGTATCCTCCAAAATGGGTATTTAATCACTTTTCTAAATATATGTGATTAAAAAAAAAAAGTGTAGCCTGTGAGAGCTGCAGCCTGGCTTAGATGCCCTTAGTTTCCTGACTATTTACATTAGCTAGGACCAGGAGCTTCTTATCTGATGGCAGGGTACATGAAAGAGCTTTGAAGGGAGGGGGGAGACCAAAGCCTTTGTATGCTGTATAGAGAATCCCCTGGTTGTAATGTAATTGTCTGAGTAAACATGCAGATGCACCCTGCTCAGCCCTCCTCCCTCCGCCCCTGCAGCAGTTCATGAACTCTGCCTGCTTGGATCTCATCTTCTCTCCTGAGCAGATAAAGAGGGAGATCACAAAACCCTTAGATCTTGTGCACAATACAGTTCTCCTCTGTGGTTTAGCCAAACTATGTTTGCTCAACTACAGAGACTTAATATCAGCCACCTCTGGAGCGTGCATGGGAGGAGGTGCGATGACATCACAGAGGAGGTACTTGTTTTTTTAAACACAGAAACACAACGCCCCTTTTTTCAAGGCTCAAGAGGAGAGTATCAGCCTGTTAGGTGAGGAAAACCCCTTTAAATTCTTGTCTGAAATCCACTTCTGTAGTTTGTGGATTTCAGACAGGGTTTAAAACTGGTTTTTCAAGCAGATTTTTCAGTCTCCATTCATTGTGAGGTTCAGTGGGGGAATATGTTTTTAAAAGGGGTTCCCCGCTAAAAAGGTTAGCTTTCAATATGTAGGGAATGGTAAATGAAGACTTTTTCCAAATACATTGCTTTGTTTCATTTATTTTATTGAGGAGATGAGATTTTATCTGCTCTGATTACGCACAGGTTTCTCTGGTTACCGCCTCTTCCCCTTCTCCCCTCTCTGAGGTACACAGGTTTCTTGGTTACCGTCCGCCTCCCCTTTCTCTCTGCCTATGAACATTTTCCGGGTTACCGTCCTCCTCTCATTCTCTCTTGCTCTGAGTGCACCAGGTTTTTTGGGTTTACCGTCCTGCTCTTCATCTCTCTTGCCTGATGCACACGGGTTTTCCTTTTTTCCGTCCTCTTTTGCTCTGAGGCACCGGGTTTCTCTGGTTACCGTCCTGCCTCTCATTTCTCTCTGCTTGATACAATTTTTCTTTTACCGCCTGCCTCTCTTTTCTCCCCCCTCTCTGATGCACACATTTTTCTCTGGTTCCCGTCCTGCCTCTCCTTCTCTCTCGCTCTGAGTACGCACAGGTTTTTGGTTACCGCCGCTCTCCCCCTTCTCTGCTCTGAGTACGCACGGGTTTTCTTGGTTACCTTCCTTTTTCTCCCTTCTCTCCGCTGATCACACAGGTTTCTCTGGTTACCGTCCTGCCCCCTCCCCTTTCCTCCTGCTCGAGTGCACACGGGGTTTCTCGGGTACCGTCCGTTCCCCCCTCTCTCTTGCCTGAGTGACACAGGTTTCCGGGTTCCCGTCCTGCCTCCTCTTCTCTCTCTCTCTGAGTGCACAAGGGTTTTTCTTTTGGTTACCCCTGCTCTCCCCTTCTCTCTCTGCTCTGAGTGCACACATTTTCTCGGGTTACCGTCCTCTCTTCTTCTCTCCCTCTGATGCCAAATTTTTCTGGTTACCGTCCTGTTCCCCCTTCTCTCTTGCTCTGAGTGCACCGGGTTTCCTGGTTACCGTCCTGCTCTCTTTTCCTCTCTGCTCTGAGTGCAACGGGTTTTTCTCGGGTTTTACTGCCAATCTCCCCTTCTCTCTCGCTTGTGCACACGGTTTTTCTCTGGTTACCGTCCCTCTCCCCTTCTCTCTTGCTCTGGTACACGTTTTTCTCGGGTTACCTCCTCCCTCCCCTTCTCTCTCTGCTCAAAGTGCACACAGGTTCTCGGTTACCGTCCTTTTCTCCTTCTCTCTTCTGCTCTGATGCACACGGGTTTCTCTTTTACCGTCCTCCCCCCCTTCTCTCCTGCTCGAGTGCACACGGGTTTCTCGGGTTACCGCCCTGCTCCCCCTTCTCTCTCGGGGGCACACAGGTTTCTCTGGTTCCCGAATAATTGAAAACAATCCATATATTGCAGTGCACCTTTTTCCCCACCTTGGGAGTACCTTGCTTAGACTCCCCATATCAAATCAAAAACGTACACTAGGCGGATGGACAAAACTTTAAACTTTACTTCATTTTTAAAAATTGGGTGCATAAAAGACATATTTCTAGAGAACCCCTTAGGCAATGAAAAACTAAAAAAATGTGGCAGTACTTGCTGTATACTTCTCCTGTTTAGGATTGATGTAGCCCATAGTAACAGTAGGAGCGATCATGCTGAGTTGCACCCCAGTGCCCCCATGCAATGACCGACTTTTTCGGAAGGCCCCCTTTTCCTTTCTCAACATGGGTTGTAAACACGTCATCCTCTTTTTACTGACCTTGATTACACAGGTGCATGTATTTTATCTATACTAAAAACAATAACTAACATCACTGTTAAAAAAAATATAAATATCTCAAGTTAGGGGACATGAAAAAGGTATAGGAGCAATTTTTTATATAGTCATAAGTTACAAAAAGAATAGACTCAAAACTCTTTTAAACCCCCTTTTGGGGGCAGTTGTACCCCATTGTTGCAATCCAAACCCCCCTCGTTAACCATTTTTTTTTGGCATATACTGAGATGTTCACTTGTTCAAGTACACCCCAAACGAAAATCACAGATATTATGTGGATTCATTAAATTTTTCGCTACAGTTGTTTCACCAAAATTTTGTGGGTACGTCTAGCTATCTTTTTTGTTTTTAAAATTTCTAATAGACTTTTATTTTCCCCCATCCTGTTTCCATGGCCTGGTCTGTCCTTAACCATTTTCTCTGGACTTTTAACATGTAGATTTCTTGTTTTCTATGCAACTAAAGTATCCTTTTAAATGGATATCAATCCCTGAAGGGATGTTTAATTGTTTAAACCCTTTTAATAAAGCGGAACAGGGTTTTTCCGATAAAAAGTTTGTCCCATTATGTTTAGTCCAAAAGGGTTTTTTGCTGGGGCTGTGTAGGGCGCAAACAGAGTGATAAAGTGTTGCTAAAGTTTTACCATTTAAATGAAACGTGGGTTTTTCCCCAAACGATGTCCAACTTGGGGGGAATTGAGCAAGTGGCAAATTTTTTTAATGGCATTTTTTTTGAGTTAGAAAGCTTTTTCATACGGGAAATGAAATAAATCTAGGGTGTTGTTTATTTGTTACTTTCCCTTTTTGAAACTCTTTTCTATTTTTTTTCTCTGATTTTTTAAACCCATCGACAATTTTTCTCATGTAACCTCTTTTTACGAAATTTTTTAACCCAAATTCCTGCATTTTTTAAACATACTATCAAATCTGAACAAATGCGACGTGCCCTTATCATTTGGGTTTTTTTTATGCCATAAAATATTTAAGGAGTATGAAAAATTTATCGATGGGAATGTTATTGCGTTCTGTGGGTTTAGAATATAGCTTGTTTGGGAAAGTATTACATTTTAGTCCCTAATAATTTTAACATCCAAATATTCTATTCATCTTCTGAAAAATTTTTTCTAAATTTAATCATGGGTTGAGAAATGAGTACCCCACAAATTCATTTTGTTGTTTTCATTCCCCTCCACATTAAAATGACTCATCGACATAACGCTGCCACAACTTTATTTTGGAAAATTTTTCCCAAGTATGTACGTGATCAATTTCAAACCTGATCATGAAAAGATTGGCTGCACTAGCCGACAGGGAGCCCATAGATAAGCCCTTTGGGTCTTAAAAAAAAAATTTCATTTCAAAACGAAAAATTTTTTTTGCAGCACCCAAAAGAAAAACGCATCAAAAAGGTTATGTGTCTATTTGGGTTTAAAGTTACATCAGCATTAGGCTTCTCTGACTGCCTGTACCCAAAACATAAGGACGTTTGTATTATGACTTAATATCAAGTGTGCACATGAACGTGACGTCATCACACTCCACGTTTTGAATTTTTTTGAGAAATTGAGTAGTGTCAGTAAGACAAGAAAATTCTTTTTTTATATGTTTTGTAAAAAACCATCTATGAAAAATGCCAGGGGGCCCAAAAAAGCCCATGCCCGACACATGGGTCAATGGTGGCGACATCAGGGCCTTTTGCACCTTTGGTACAAATAGATAATAGGAACCCAGGGTGGGTACTGTTAATAAATTTTTTTGTGTTTTGATCAAAAATTCTGAAGTAAATGTTCCTCCAAAAATGTATCAATTTCTTGTTTTAATTTCAATGGGGGGATCATAGATTTTTTCATACACTTAGATCTAAATAGATGTTTATTCCCTTTGTTTACATAAAAATTTTCCCGGGCCATGATAACTGTTGCCCCCCCTTATCAGCTTTTTTTTATGATTAAATCCTTATTTTTTAGACAAATCCTAAATGCTCTTCTCAGGAGGAGAAAGGTTATATGGGCGACGGAGCATTCTTCCATTTTTTAGTAATTCATTTAAAGACCAATTGGGAAAAAAACTTCCAAAATGAGTTTTGCAACAAAGGGATCGAAATGGCTTTTTTTTTTACTTAAAGCCTGATAGTCCCTTTAACCATTCCACATATCTTGATTTTTTTTATTTAGAACATCTTTAAGCAATTGACCGACAAATTTGTAAAATCCACTGAAATTGAAAAAAATCATTTTTTTTCACAGAACATAATTCAGTCCTTTTTAGGAGTTTGGGTTTTTTCAGCTGTCAACGTATGTGTGGGGTATTTATGGCAACGATTCTATTCTTCTTCTCGTTTTGTACCTCCGGAGGGGACCCGTCTCCTGTTTTTGGTCTGGATGGAGTGTTTTTTTTTTGGGTTTCTTGTGAATCAACATCTCTAAAAAGTTGGGGCTTGTTTGCCGCTGCATTTTTCAAAGCTGTCTGAGTATTTCTTGACATTTCAAGGGTTTTATCACTCTCTTAGTGAATTTTCGTTGTTGTCGCTTTCTGAACTTTTCTCAGACCAAATTTTGACTCTGTTGAAAAGAATCTTTTTATCTCTTTCATATTTTTTCAACTTTTTGTAAGGAGATCGAGCTTTTCCCCCATTCTGTTTTAATTCATTAAAGCGTTTTTTCTATTGGTTGTATCCCCATCAATTTATATTCATTATCACAAATTTCAATTTCTGTTTTAGTATTTTTCATTGCCAACTGAACTATGTCTTTTATGCACCAATTTATAAAAATGAAGTAAAGTTCAATGTTTTGTCCATACAGCCTATGTGTACGTTTTTTTGTTTTTTTTTTTCTCTGGTTACCGTCCTGCTCTCCCCTTCTCTCTGCTCTGAGTGCACACAGGTTTCTCTGGTTACCGTCCTGCTCTCTCATTCTCTCTCTGCTCTGAGTGCACACAGGTTTCTCTGGTTACCGTCCTGCTCTCCCCTTCTCTCTCTGCTCTGATGTACGCACAAGGTTTCTTGGTTACCAGTCCTGCTCTCCCCTTCTCTCTCTGCTCTGAGTACGCACAGGTTTCTCTGGTTACCGTCCTGCTCTCCCCTTCTCTCTCTGCTCTGAGTACGCACAGGTTTCTCTGGTTACCGTCCTGCTCTCACCTTCTCTCTCTGCTCTGAGTGCACACAGGTTTCTCTGGTTACCGTCCTGCTCTCTCTTCTCTCTCTGCTCTGAGTGACACAGGTTTATCTGGTTACCGTCCTGCTCTCCCCTTCTCTCTCTGCTCTGAGTGTACACAGGTTTCTCTGGTTACCGTCCTGCTCTTCTCTCTCTGCTCTGAGTGCACATAGGTTTCTCTGGTTACCGTCCTGCTCTCCCTTCTCTCTCTTTCCTCTGAGTGCACACAGGTGTCTCTGGTTACCGTCCTGTTCTCTCCTTCTCTCTCTGCTCTGAGTGCACACAGGTTTCTCTGGTTACCGTCCTGCTCTCTCATTATCTCTCTGCTCTGAGTGCACACAGGTTTCTCTGGTTACCGTCCTGATCTCCCCTTCTCTCTCTGCTCTGAGTGCACACAGGTTTCTCTGGTTACCGTCCTGCTCTCTCCTTCTCTCTCTGCTCTGAGTGCACACAGGTTTCTCTGGTTACCGTCCTGATCTCCCCTTCTCTCTCTGTCTTATCTGAGAGCAGGGAGTGAAGTCGCCACAGGTCAGCACAGAGGACGCCGGCAGCTTGAGAACAGAGTGTGTTATCTCTAACAAACAAAGGTGATTAATTACTTGTTTACTTTGAGCGCTGAAGCGCTCTGCACTATTGATGACATCTCCTGCTCTCACGTCAGTGCAATTAGAAAAGCTGTGAATGCGGAGCTAGTATGCTAGTCACTGCTATAGAACCACCGACAGCCTGACCAGGAAGAGACGGGATGCATGAATGTAAAGCTGCTTTTGGCTCAGATAAACAGCATGGTGAGACCACCCATATAAAACTGACTTGTAATCGGCAGCAAGGAAAATCGGCATCATGTGCACGACAGCACGGATTATCCGTTAGAAACAATGTAAGGCAGATGGGATGCTGATTCTGAGGCAGATCCAGCACTGTTCGTGCCACAATCCACGTCCACATCCGCCGCGTGACTCTACCCTTCCAGTCCCCGAACTTCACCCACTTTCTCCTCGAGTCCATCCTACTGCGTTTTCTCCTGCTCTCTTGGGTCACCATACTACAGGTGCCCTTGTGCTTCTCCCAGGATGTCCGACTACAGGTCTCATCCTGCTTATTCCATCACTGTACATGGCCAGTCTCCCAGTCGGGTTCAGTCTGGTCCGGATGGTCTGAAATTCCTGTTCTTGTCTGGACTAGGTATTAAATTGTAATAGACAAAGCGGATGGAAACAGCACCAATATCCCAAATATACCGTGCCCAATGACATGTGCCAGTCCACGCCCTTCACAGAAGTATCCAAAATGTTCCTCTAAGGCTAAGTTCACACGGCATAATTACGGCCCGCAATTACGCCATGTGTTCGGGAGCTTGCGCGGTGCGAGCTCCCGCGGGACGGGTGGCGGCAGCCCGCCGGCCCCATAGACATTCATTACTTGCGGCGCGTAAACGTCGTGAATAATTGACATGCCACATGTCGTTGGCAGAAATATATATATATATTTTGGTAACCCGTACATTTTAGGGATTCTGCTGACGCCATAAAAAAATTTTGTAGGTGTGGTTTGTGTGCTTTTTCTGACACTGTGCGTGCATTGACCATATCGCATAGTAGACAAGCATTGACTTGATCATTTTTAAGGGTGCCTTCATTATGTCTCCATGTATATCAACGTCTGATGGGTGGCCATGCCCTGTCCCACTTACTAACACCACTAGCTGTAGATTGACTGTACAGAGCCACTTCTTTGTGCCACCGCATCTTTGTACCTGTGCCGCACATTGGGCACCATTGTTCGGATAGGTTGGGATTCCAGAATTGGGACCTTCACCTATAAAGTGTTTATGGCATATTCATGGCGGATGCTGCTTAAAGGGGTTTTCCGATCACAGCAAGTACTGCTGTGAGGGACTATTACTGTAAAGTAAGCAATTTTCAAAATGCATGATGTAAAAAAAAAATATGTATGCTTTACCTAATACATGCCTTTTTTGCACCTTTAACTTGCTCTCTTGTGTCCGTGGTTACTGACCACCGCTGTGTGGTTACTGATCATCAGTGGTGGCCGGTAATGCAGCACTATTGTGACCTTGCTTGTGACCGGAATAGCAGAAATGTGCAATTTCACTCATGTGCAATCCCCCGTCTTGCTTCCTGGCCCAGCTAGACCACAGGAGCTTATTCTCAGACAGTCTTTGATAATGCGGCCCTACTGGGCAAAACTGAAAGCACACAGTGGAGGTCGATGAGAGAGAAAGGAGCAAGTTGAAGGTGCAAAAAAGGCCTGTATTAGGTAAAGCATACATATTTTTTAATAACGTGCATTTTGAATTTTTTTTTTCTTTACAGTAATTGACCCTCCTAACAGCACCTGCACCCTTTAAAGTATAAGCTTATGACAATTTGCATTAAACAACATCTGGGGATAAGTTTAGTGCTGGTGACATTCAGGTTAGCGTTGTAGATTTTGTTGGTGTGATGCTTTGTACCCTCCTTGTCTTACAGACCAGCGCTTATCTGTATTGTTGGTGGGGCTCGGCGGAGGCAGTTTGTCACTTTTTATCCATGACTATTTCTTGGGTTCACAAGTTGAAGCTGTGGAAATTGACCCTGCGGTGCTGGATGTCGCCTGCCGCTGGTTTGGGTTCTCCATAGACGACCGGTTGAAGGTTCATCTCGCTGATGGTCTGACTCATATCAATGACCTGGCAGAAAGAGGTGAGACTTTTGTTATAGCAGACCTTGCTCTTCCAATGGTATCTGCCGTAGAGCAATATCTGTGGGATTGTGCTGTCCACTGATGGGTCTCTAGTTTGCCTGATACAGCTATTTTGCATACTATTTCCCCAGAGGGCCTTGCCTATAAAAATCCTTGTACAAGATGGATCTCCACAAGGGGAAGCACAACCCCATTATCTATATGTATGGTGGATGTGTGCTGGGGAAATACGGCGTGGGGTGTGGAGCTAAGCCTGCTGTATTTGTGGCGGCTGCCGTGTCTCTAAGGCCGTGTTCGCACGGCTTATTCCCGACGGATTTGTGCGCTCACAAATCCGTCGTGAAAAAGGGGGGGGGCCGGAGGCGGCGGGGGCGCCGCATCGGCCCCCATAACATCTTATTTACGGCGCTCCGCGCCGTAAATAATTTTCATGTCCTTTCCCCCCCGCGGCGGATTCGCCGGCGGGGGGAGGAGGATTCCACTGTTCCTATGAGAGCATGGATTACCTAATGACCCGCGGATTGGCGCTGTACTGAAGCAAATCCGGGCGCAGTACGGCGCCAATACGGCTGATGGAATAAGCCGCCTGTGTGAACGAGGCCTAAGGCTCTGTCTACACTGCACAGAAAAACATCCGTTTTTTTCAGCGTTTTTCGTTTTGTAAAACCCTCCTGCTGTCTGCACTGAGCTTCTTTTTTCTGCTCGGTTTTTACTGCTCGTCTTTTGCAACATGTTCTAAAAAACACCGGAGCCGTAAATTTACTACAGGAGTCTATGGAAAGCGCCGGACGTCTCTTGCCGCGTTCTCGTGGCAGTTTTTCCCGCAATTTTTCTAATGATAACCCTCCCAGGAGACCCACGTCCCACATATAGTGGGTGTTAATAAAGGTTATATCTTATCAAATCTGCATACAAATGTTTGTGTCCTTGTTTGCACCGTTCGTAATAAAATGATCTTGCTTTGGTTGCCAACGATTTTTGCTCAATTCATATTTTTCTCGCTAAAAACACGTTTTTTGTTGGTGGTTTTTTTACAGATTTTGGCACTAAAATCCCCCCCCCCTTTTTTTCCCCCTTTTTTTTCCCCCCTTTACAGATTTTGGTGCTAAAATCCTTTACTTTATAGATTTTGGTGCTAATAAAGTTATCTCACTTGTGCTGCTAAAAATAAGGGTTTTTTTTACGGATTTTGGCTCTTCTAAAGTGATCCTTTTCTTGCTAAAAATAAGTTTTTTACGTATTTTGTCGCCAAAATTACGTTTTAATGGGTTTTGGCACTAAAATACGTTTTTTTACGGATTTTGTCACTGAAATATGTTTTAACGGATTTTGCCTCTTCTAAAGTTATCCTGATTTTGTTGCTAAAAATTGTTTTACGGATTTTGTTGCTAAAAATATGTTATTTTTACGGGTTTTGGCACTGAAATAGTGTTTTCCGGATTTTAGCACTAAGGAATTTTTTTCCGGATTTTAGCACTAAGGAATTTTTTTCCGGATTTTGGCACTAAAGTCTTTTTTTCCCCCAGATTTTGGTGCTAAAGTCTGTTTTTTACGGATTTTTTTGCTGCAAAAGCGAAATAAGTGTGTTAGTGCCAAAATCCTAAAAAAGTTATTTTTGGCGACAAAAGCGAGATAACTTTATAAGCAGCAAAATCCATGAAAATACTAATTTTAGCACCAAAATCCATTAAATAAAAAAACGGACTTTTGGGCCAAAATCCGTAAAAAACTTATTTTTGGCGACAAATGCGATATAACTTTATTAGCGCCAAAATCCGTAAAATGACTACAAGATAACATAAATGCGATGATGTGCTTTATATCGCCTTTTGTAGGGCGGAGTTACAGCCAATGCCTTAAATTATGCATACATTAAAAAACAGACTTGACGACAAGCAAAAAACGCGTGTAAAAAACGCTCCAAAAGTCGCAAATCGCCACAAGAAATGGCCGTTTTTTCAGCTGCTTTTGACAGGAGGGGACAGAAAACTCTGCTTCATGAACGTTTTCAGTAATTCGTTTTCAGGTCGTTTTTTGTCCTCTGCAGGGGAGACGGAGCCTAAGGCGCTGCGCACAAAGCAATATTTTCCAGTGCGTATCCGTGGTAAAAATACTCTTGGAATTTCTGCAGCAAATTTGGTCTTGCGCAGCCCCTTGCAATAAAGCTAATCCTCATCATTTCTACAATGTGGAAACCAAGTCAGTCAGTGACCCACAAATCCGTGCCATAGTGTATCAAAGATAAATGACATTGTGGAATACTGTTAGAAGTATTGGGAAGTGGATTCGCGGCAGAAGCCACGTAAAATTCAGTGCCGAGCGCACAAAGGTTCCAGAAGACTCAAATGGTCAAATGTAAAATAATCTGAAAAAAAAGGTGCAGGTGCACGCTGCAACACAAAAACAATCTAGCCGCACCCTGCAGACACCGTGGGCGACATGTATGTACAGGGCTACGCCATTTATCTGGTGTCTTTTCAGTCCAAAAACTGGTGCAGCCCTGTGCACTTGATGTATAACCAGGCGCACTCCAAAATCGGGCGCATTACAACGCACCCGCAGCACTTTGTCCTGCGCCTGAGATCGGGGGCGTGCAGGAGGTGGGGTGCACTACAACCGTAGAATTCTACACATTTGTGTCTCTAGGACGCAAATCCAGGTGCATTACTGCTGGAACAGGTAGAGCACTTTAAAAGGGGTTTACCTGAGCCTGAAGTGTCGCTTTGTAGCTAGAAAGTGCTAAATCTATGACCCGCAGTAGAACAGGCTCATAGAGTCAGGCACATTCTATGTTGCTAATGTGCGCAATAAAATTGCCGCCTGGGAGCCAAAATATATACAAGTCGCCTTATCTGTGCTACAGTGAGTATATATGATAATCTGAGGCTTTTGGCGCATATATATTTCATATATATTAGATGTAGAAGAAATGCACTTTGAAATTATTTATATATTCAATGTTTATCTCTTGCTGAGTGCTGCTGACTTATTTATGTGCGCGTTTACATACAGCGGGTGAGATAAGTATTGAACACAACAGCAATTTTCTTTTCTAAAGGTGCTATTGACATGAAATTTTCACCAGTTGTCGGTAACAACCCATCCAATCCACACAGGCAAAGAAATCAAACCATAGATGTCCATAAATTATGTTTAATAATGAGTAATGACACTGGGAAAAAAGTATTGAACACATGAAGAAAGAGAGGTGCAAAAAGCCATGGAAAGTCGTGACACCAGCTGAAATCCATCAGTAACTAGAGAGCAATGAATAATATCAGCTGGTTCAACTGATGGCCATAAAAAGGTGTCTCATTACCAAGGAGCCACACAGGAAACATCTCGTGATGGGTTAAACCAGTGAGCTGTCTCACGACCTTTGCAACCTATTTTTGCAAAACATACTGATGGCATTGGTTACAGGAGAATTTCTAAACTACTGAGGGTTCCAGTTAGCACTGGTGAGGCCATAATCTGGAAGTAGAAAGAACATCATTTCACCATAGACCGGCCATGACCAGGTGCTCCCCAGAAGATTTCAGACAGAGGAGTGAAAAGAATTATCAGTGGAGTTATGTACAGAAAGACCAGGAATCTTCGTTCCTGGGGGGGTACTTTTTTTAGTGCTGCCTCTCAAGGCTTTGAATATGAGGGAGGAAACAAGGCATGCGCTAAGACTGAGGCTATGAGGGAGGAAAATGGATAAAGCACCACAAAGGCCCCTGGGGCTTGTTGTTTTACAGAGCAAAGGGAAGCGGTTCTCAAATAGGAAATGCTGCTGCTCTGCTACAGAGAATGGAGGCTACGCTCACACAAATTGCATTGAAAACATCACAGGGAGATGTATAAATACTGAAGAATGGTTTTGACTAACCCTTTAAACTGTTCAATGCATAAGCATTTAGTAGGTGAAATGTTTTTTTTATCAAGCTTCTCAAAAACCCTGCAGAATTGTGAATAACTCTGATTTACAGATTCAATAACTTTCTGGGCCCTTTTTCGGGTTTTTTACCAATACAACTTAACTCAGGCTGTTTTCACAATTGTGCTAAGGTTAGGAGAACTGCATAATTTGTTCATAATAATTTCAAAATAGAAAATAAAAAGTTTTTAAAAAAAACCCCTTTTTTTTTTCCAAATGTCCTTTCTTGGGGAAAACTTCTTCCCAGGGGTGTGTTCGACTGGACGTAAAGACTCCAGCCTTGGCATGAGCTGCCCCCCTCCTGCTTTTGTGGAGAAGAAATTTCTGCAAAACGTTCACAAGATCTTGAAGGACGATGGTAAGAGACTGAAACCAGTTTTTGTTCGGTTGCATTTTCCCACCTATTTCTGTGTTTCCCACAAGAAACCTTCAACTTTTACCACATGTAAAGCTTCAGTGTTCAGGGCTTATTCTCAGGAATGTTCTTCTTGAACGGAGTCTCTTAGCAATGTCAATTTCTCTAGTTAAAACCCCATTGTGACAACCCCAGGGTGTTTCCTGAAAAATTTGGGTCTGGTTTGGTTTTCTATCTCTGATTAGTTTCTATGGGGTTTGATTGGGTTTCATACCCTGATTTGTTACTATAAATTTGGTTGCTATGGGCTTTGGTTGGTTGCTATGGGCTCTGATTGGTTGCTATGGGCTTTGATTGGTTGCTGTGGGCTCTGGTTGGTTGCTATGAGCGCTGATTGGTCGCTATGGGCTCTGATTGGTCGCTATGGGCTCTGATTGCTCGCTATGGGCTCTGGTTGGTTCCTATGGACTCCGATTGGTTGCTATGAGCTGTGATTGGTTGCTATGGGCTCCGATTGGTTGCTTTGGGCAACATAGCCAGTCTTACTGCTAGACAGTTTTCATACATAAGGCCCAGTGTTCCTATTCTTACAAATACATTCCACTTCATGGCCTCACCTTGCAATGCTTATAGTCCTATCTTAATCTTTTCCCCTTTTTGGTATTTTATGCTCAGGAGGCCTGTTTGCAGTTTCCATAGTATAAAAAAAAGGCTCCTTCATCGGAGGAAGTTGTTCCCCCGTCTGAAGAAACCTAGGCTAATCTGCTGAAGTCACAATTGTGTCTCTCTGGCTGTCAATAATACACCTAGTGGCTTTACATTATAGACCAATGATACTTTACACCAGTACACAAACTGGGCAGAGGCTTCAAATCTCAAGGCTTGGATCTAATGTAGAGGTCATAGATCATTAAAGGAACACTCCAGGTTTTTTCCCCCTTAGTTCATTAGAATTTTCTTTTTGCTACACTGTAGTGTCAATTACTTTGCTTACCTGCAGCTGAATACAGGATTTCTGGCTGATGCAACAGTCTCTGTTAGGTCACATGATCTGCTCTCTGATTGGCTGATAGACAATGTGATTTTCATGGTGACCGAAAATCTGTCTCTCTATGTATTCCTATGAGCCTGATAGGAATGCATAGGGAGATTCATTTCCGGGTCTCACAACCATGACAAGTGTTAATATTGCATAGTGCAGGTCACATGACCCTGTTGCAGCAGTGAGAAATCCTATATTCAGCTGCAGTTACAAAAATTACTGTTGCCCGCTGCTCTAGGTTTGTTGCCTCCTAGTAATGTTCCTCCTGTCCGAAACTCACGAGAATCACCCTTCTTCTTCCCGTACAGGAGTCTTCATTCTGAACTTGGTGTGCCGGGACCCCATGTTGAAGGGACGAGTGATCAACACTATCAGAGATGTCTTCCCTCGGATTTACATGCAAAAGATTGAGGACGAAGTGAATGAGATTTTGTTTTGCTGTCCGGTTTCTGGTCAAAGTCGGGACGTCTCTAATCTAAAAGATTCTGCAAAAAGCTTAGAGAAACAGTTGAGGAGACCGGGGGTGCTCTGGGATGAAACCTTCGTCCTTGCCGATATGTTAAAGTCAGTCCAAATTGTTTAAGATTGTGAGGACGCGACTGAGCAAAGGATTCTCTGCAGGACGCGGCCGGGCAAGGGCCCTCTGCGGGGACGCGGCCGGGCGCAGGGCCCTCTGAGGGGACGCGGCAGAGCGAAGGGGCCGCTGCGGGGACGGACGGCCGTGCGAAGGGGGCCCTCTGCGGGGACGCGACCGGGCGAAGGGCCCTCTGCGGGGACGCGGCCGGGCGAAGGGCCCTCTGCGGGGGACGCGGGCCCGGGCGAAGGGCCCTCTGCGGGGACGCGGGCCGGGCGAAGGGCCCTCTGCGGGGACGCGTGGCCGCGGGCGAATGGCCCTCTGCGGGGGACGCGGCCGTGCGAAGGTCCCTCTGCGGGGACGCGGCCGGGCGAAGGGCCCTCTGCGGGGACGCGGCCGGGCGAAGGTCCCTCTGCGGGGACGCGGCCGGGCGAAGGGCCCTCTGCGGGGACGCGGCCGGGCGAAGGGCCATCTGCGGGGACGCGGCCGGGCGAAGGGCCCTCTAGACGAGGACATCCGAATGAAAAAATCTCCAATTAAGAATGCCAGTTTTAATAAATAGAACTGGTCTTATGAAATACTGGGTTCATAGTTTGTGAAGGCTTTCAGTCCATGTTGGCCTTTAATGGAAAATTATTAAATGATATAATTTATTAAAGGGCTGCTCTGGTCTTGGAAATCTGTTTTCATATATTTTCTTTTTATATTCCAGAAGGCTGATGTTAACCCTCTTATCACTATTACCCTAGTATCCACTGCACCAGGGAGATCTGGGAAGTGCTGGATTACCATCAGAAGTGTACTTTCTAATGTGATGGTCAATTGCAGGCTGGTATTTTCAGGGAAGGACGGGACCAAGATCCATGAACCTTCCTATTCTGATAGTATCGGCCTGCAGCTGCTGGATCTACCTTGGCTTGTTATTAAAAAAAAAAAAAAAAATGAGGGGAACCCTGCATGGTTTTTTTTTTTTTATTTATTTATTGAACACAGTGGGTGCCTAGTTTTACATTTTCAATAAATAAAAATGACAGGAGGGCCCCACATTTTTCTTATGCAGCCAAAGTAACACTAGCAGCTGCCGCCCTTCTACTATCAGAATGGGAAGGTCCATGACTAATGGTCCCTTTTCATTCTAAAAATACAAGCTCGCAACAGCTCCAGAGCTGATCAGGTTTTAAATTGTTTTAGCTCATTTAGCTGGGAGAGCTCTTTTATAAAATGTGTGGACTCTTTAGACAGGGCTATGGCTTATGAGCTGGATTTGGCTCTTGCTACCAGGCTGGAGAAAAACAAGTGTGGTAGAGCTGAGGAAGCCTATATCAGGGGATACTGATGTTAACACTGCTGTTAGTGCTGCTGGTTGGTAGGCTCAGGCAATACATAGCAAGGAATGCTTGTGTTTAGTTAGTGGGCAGACGGCTTAAGATTGATGTTGGTTTTGTACACTGACTTTCTGGTTATGTTCTTAATGAATAAAGCTGGCTGAGGTCAGTTTAAAATCTACCCTGAGGTCAGAGTGACACATTGGTGGGCCATAGTCCCTCCTATGCAAGGTCAGCGATCTGAAGAGCTGATATACCCTCAGACTGTCTTCTATGGTGCCTGGCCGAGAGCTAATATACAGTCATATGAAAAAGTTTGGGCACCCCTATTAATCTTAATCATTTTTAGTTCTAAATATTTGGGTGTTTGAACAGTCATTTCAATTTGATATATCTAATAAATAATATTGCACATTTTGTTTTAGTACAAACACCCACATTTCAATCCGCAAATATTACTGTGTCCATCAGTTATTAGATATATCAAATTGAAATGGCTGTTGCAAACACCCAAATATTTAGAACTAAAAATGATTAAGATTAATAGGGGTGCCCAAACTTTTTCATATGACTGTATATATTTATAGGTGGGTGTGTATAGAATATATTGTATGTATACATTATAGGGATGGTCACCTCTGTTTTCTGCTAACTTGAATCCAGCATGGTGCATAACTGACCTCTGATCTGCTTCATACGATGATGACCAGACTAAGTTATCTGATATGAATAAAAGAGAAAAAAGCGGCTCACCTACTGCCGGCAAAGAGTATTCACGGGCTTCTCCTGTATGGCGTTCCCCTGTGTGGCGTTCCTTCCATGTAACTGGGCTTTCCGCTGGCAGGACGGCAACATGCAACTAATGAATCCGGTGCGCCGAGAGCAGCTGAGCAAGTGCTCGCGATATCGGATGCACCACTACCCAGTGTAGGTGAAGGTAAAACGTCCACTTTATTGAAAAAATATAAATAATATATATGGTATGGGCGCTACATCGACGACCTCCTAATTATTTGGGGTCGCGATGTAGTGCTCATACAGCCATTCATGGACTATATCAATTCCAATGTTTATAATCTGCGCTTCACCAGTTCCTGGCATAAACAGAGTATTCATTTTTGGACATCCTTTTGGAGGGCCATGTACAATCCGGTCAGGTCACTACATCTCTTTATAGAAAGCTCAGCTCAGGTAACTCTATTTTGAAAGCAAACAGTTGTCATTCTCGTAATACCATTGATTCCATACCACATGGGGAATACCTAAGAGCCAAAAGAATCTGTACTACTGAAGAGGCTTATACATCTAGTGAAAAAGTTATTGATCACAGATTGTTAACCAGAGGATATTGTAAACAAGATTTAGACAAAAGCAAAAAGAAAATTTGAAGCAAAACACAGTTACAACTTTTACAAAAAACTACTAAACAGAAAAATGACAATATTTCTAAAAAGATGGTATTCAGTACCAAATATAGTAGAAACTTTGGAGAGATCAGATCTATTTTTCTTAAAAATGTGAACATACTACGCCAGGACAGCACATTGTCTAAAATCATTGACAAAGGGGTTGTTTGTGTCCCCAAAAAGGGTACCACTATACATCATTTCTCCTAGTGTCCCCAAAAATCTAAGCTCTTCTAGAACTTGGCTATCTCAAACAGGCTTTTACAAATGTGGAGGCACCCGCTGCAATGTTTGTAAATTCAGTATCAAAACCACTAATTTCAGCAGTGCAGATCATACCTTGAATTTCCCCGTAAAAAAGTTCCTAAATTGTAACAGTCCTCATGCTGTATACATTATAGAGTGTGTTCTTTGTAGTAAAAAATATGTGGGATGTACCATTAGAAAAATAAAAACACGCATCTCAGAGCACATAACAAGCATTAATAAACGACAGGGACAAATGTCGGGTGCTGCTAAACATTTTATTGAACACCACGAGGGAACTCTAGCTAGTTTCAGATTTTACGGTATTGAATGAGTGGAACAACCTTATCGAGGAGGTGATTGGGTAAAGAAAGTTAGACTCAGAGAGGCTTACTGGATCCTAAATGTAGGTACCAGAATACCGGCAGGTTTAAATTTCAAAACAGATTTGCTGTATATTTATTGAGGTATATCACCTGCACGTTTCACATAGTTACGTCATCTAACCATGCCTCTTTGATTTCCTCCTTTCTAGTCACGTGTTAGCAACTACTCACTGTGATTGGTTTCTATTTTTTTTTATTTGTAATGTTTTACCTTAGTGAGTAGCGGTGAACAAGGGCTTTTTCTGCCCGAAACGCGTCTGCTGTTGTAGCGTGAATCTTACCTTATCATGTCGTTTTGCTGATTTTATATTTTTTCAATAAAGTGGACGTTTTACCTTCACCTACACTGGGTAGTGGTGCATCCGATATTGCGAGCACTTGCTCAGCTGCTCTCGGTGCACCGGATTCATTAGTTGTAAGTTATCTGCTACTTGGAGGAAACGGTCCATCACTGGACATTGGTCTGGTTTATGGCATAGGCCCAGTTTAAACACTTTACCATGCACTGATTATGGAACCTGAGAAATAGCGTCATTGTCCGTTCTCTCCAGTCCTGCAGGCGCCAGCTGTAACCTGTTCCTGAGCCCGCTCTATACGCTCTCCTCAGGCTCCCTAGGGATGCAGTCTGCACAGGGTCTGGTCTCGCCTGCAGCAGTGCTTCCTCGGGGGTGTGTACTAGCTACACTGATTAGTGGAGCAGGACCACGTAGCTGCAGATCCACCCATCAGCAGTCACTAGGAGCAGTGCTAATCTCTCGCTCTAACTGCCCGACGCCTTCAACTTTCTTTCCACCAACCACCACCAGCAGTAAGAATCGTATTTTCAGCTGTCCTGGCTCTGGCTGCTCTAGACCTCCAGTACCTAGTGGCGAAAACAGCCATTAAACTAAATTCCAAATTAAAGGGGTGTTCCACAAGTAATAACAGCTCACAGGTTTGTGGGGATTGAGTAGAAATAGAAAAATAATAATTTGCCTTGTAAATCTGCTCAGTCCACGGCCGCATCCCGGTCCAATCACAGATCACATGCAGTATATACATCAAGATATATTGAAGAATGAACAGTGGTGTCAGCGGTTAGAAGCCCTGGGACCCCCTGCAGTGCTGGTTCATGCAGGTTTACAAGGTAAATTTTGTTTTTTAGAGTGTTTTATCATCCCTGATGGAGGGACGAGCTGTTAGGACTTTTGAAGCACTCATTTCACCCTTCTGTATGTTTTGGAGATTTGGGAAGAAACTGAAGAATCCTGGAAAAATTCAAGTAAACGGGGAGAATAAACAAACTCCATGTTAATGTTGCCCTAGGTCAGATTCAAGTCCAGAACTGAAGAACTGCAAATTAGGAGCTAACCACTGAGCCACCATGCTGCAAGGCAACAGTGCTGTTCTCTGGACCACTAAGTTGTATGGCTGTGCTGACCACTGAGGCGCATAATTACAGTGCTAATCATTGAACCACTGAAGTGCAACAGTGCTAACCAGTGAGGCACAAAGTAACGGTGCTAACCACTGAACCATTAAGATGCAAGGCAACAGTGCTAACCACTGTCTCACCTAGATAAAGACAGCAGTGCTAGCCACTGAGCCACCAAGCTGTATGGCAACAGTGCTATCCGCTAAACCATTAAGATGCGAGGCAAAAGTGCTAATCACTGAACCACTAAGGTGCATGATAATAGCGCTAACCACTAAGCCACTCAACTAAAAAGCACCGGTGCTACCCACTGAACCACCAAGCTGAATGGCAACAGTGCTAACCCCTGCCTCACCTAGATAAAGACAGCAGTGCTAGCCACTGAGCCACCAAGCTGTATGGCAACAGTGCTATCCGCTAAACCATTAAGATGCAAGGCAAAAGTGCTAATGACTGAACCACTAAGGTGCATGATAATAGCGCTAATAATAAGACACTGAACTGAAAGGCAACGGTGCTAACCACTTAGCCACCAAGCTGTATGGCAACAGTGCTAACCACTGCCTCATCTAGATGAAAACGGCTGTGCTAACCACTGAACCACCAATGTGTAAGTCAAAAGTGGTAACCAATGAGCCACTGATTTACAAGGCAACAGTGCTAACCACTGAGGGGCAAGACGACTGTGGAAGAAAACAGCTCTAACCACTCAGCCACTAAGGGGCAAGACAGCAGTGCTAACCACCGAGCCACTAAGGTGCAATACAGCAGCGCTAACCACTGAGCCACTAAGGTGCTATACAGCAGTGCTAACCACTAAGCCACGGTGCAATGCAGCAGTGCTAACCCACTGACCCCAAGGTGCAAAAAATTTTTTTTTTTTAAAAAAAAAAAAATTTTTAAAAAATTTTTTTTTGAAAATTTAAAAATTTTTTTAAAGTTTTTTTTTAAATTTTTTAAATTTTTTTTTTTAAAATTTGAATAAGATTTTTTTTAATTTTTTTTTTTAAAAAATTTTTTTTTTTGAAAATAAAAAAAAATTTTTTAATTTTTTTTAAATTTTTTTTTTTTTTTTTTTTTTTTTTTTGAAAAAAAAAAAAAAAAAGGGCAGGGGTTTAACCATGGGGTCCCCAAGCTGTAGGGAAAAACATTGCAAAACCACTGCCTCACTAGATAAAAAACGGTTTGGGGTTTAACCAGGGAAAAACCAAAATTGTTTTAAAGAAATTTTTGGAAACCCAATGACCCCTAAATTTACAAGGCAAACAGTGCAAAACCAAACGAGGTGAAAGGGCCCCTGTGGAAGAAAAACAGCCCCAAAAACCCACTAACCCCACAAAAGGGGAAAGGGAACGAAATTGCTAACCACCGGGGCCAAATAAGGGGCAAAAAACAGCGGGCCCGCAAAACCATGAGCCCCAACTAAAGGTTTGCAAAAAACGGGGCACCCGCTAAACCACGGGCCCCACTAAGGTCCCAATACACCCGGAAAAAACCACAAAACCCCACTAAGGTGCATAAAAGAAAGTGCTAACCACTGGGGCCCGGGGCAAAGGTTTGGCAACCATAACTAAACCCACGGCCCCACTAAGGTGCAAAAACAGAAAGTGCAAACCCCAAACGACCCCGGTGAAAAATCCCCGGGCAAACCAAAATGGCCACTGCAATACAGAAATTTGTTTAAACCACTGGGGTCACCTATTTTTATTTTTAAAAATAGAAAAATTTAAAATAAAAAAACCCCTTTTAAAATTGAATTTAAGAAATTTCCCCTTTTGGGGTTTTTAGCTTTGGGGGGAACTTCTTTTTCCCAATGTTATTTTTCCCCAACAATGAAAAATTTTTCGCCCCCCTGTTCCCACTTACATGGGGGGTTTTTTAAGGCTTGGGTAAAAAAAGGGCATTTTGGTTTTAACCCCGGCCAGCAGCCCCCCATGTGAAATTGGGGGCTGCGGGCCTGATACTAGAACAAGAAGCGTTTTGTCCCCGTCTCCCTCTCCTCGCAGTGACTGCGGGGTGGCATTTACATCCAGACACTGCGCTTTTGACCTGCTCTTGGCTATCTTCCCCTCGTTCCTCTATGTAAGTTTTTTAAACTATTTTTCTTTTTTGCTTTTTTTTATTCAGGGGCTTTCTAATATGTCGGAATATTTTTTTCATTCGGAGAATTTTTTGCATTTGTAAAATGGGTGATAATAGCTAAAGCGCCCATTAATTCTATGTAACATAACCCATCTCTTATATGGCTGCAAGTCTCCGTCATTACTATGTGCGGTTTTTAGACATAAAATTGAATGGATAATACTGATTTGTGTCATTTTATCGGTTAATAGAGTAATATAAACCAATAAGGGTTATGGGGGACACTGGTCAATTCCATGAAGTATATTGCAATAGCTGATCTATGTCATTGTGTCTATTCAGGAAATCAATGAAATTCATTTTAACCCTATTGTGCATGGATTTATGTAAATTTGTCATCCCGGCACGCTCTTAGTAATCAGTGCGATGGCCGCTGCCACCTAACACCCATAGATACTAAGATTATTTATACCACCAGATGTATACGGAGCATCCTCTTCAAGATCAGGTGGAAAAAGCACATAGAAATTTATGAAAAAAAAATATTATATGGGCTTGTCCAGGTAATATTCCAGATTATTAGAGGCCATTATTGTACAAACCAAACAAACAAACACTCTTATAGCTGTAATTAATGATAGAACCAGGCTGTGCTTTTATTGCAATTAAATAATTAATGAAAACCCTATGTTGTTCTATCAGGGTCGGTGGGGGTTTTGTTGGAAGACGGATACAATTTACAGAAAGTTGCATCGGGTATATCTTTCTCTTAACAAAATCTCCAATAATACAGATCCTGATAGGACGACAAAGTGGTTTCATTAACAATTCTGGAGAAGGGTCCGGATACATTTCTAGATGTAATAATATAACAAGTTATAGTGACCAGGATTCTGGAGAAGGGTCTGGATACATTTCTAGATGTAATAATATAACAAGTTATAGTGACCAGGATTCTGGAGAAGGGTCTGGATACATTTCTAGATGTAATAATAGAACAAGTTATAGTGACCAGGATTCTGGAGAAGGGTCTGGATACATTTCTAGATGTAGTAATAATAGAACAAGTTATAGTGACCAGGATTCTGGAGAAAGGTCTGGATACATTTCTAGATGTAATAATATAAAAAGTTATTGTGACCAGGGTTTTTGGAGAAGGGTCTGGAGAAATTTAGATGTTTAATAAATAAAAAAGTTATAGTGACCAGGATTCTGGAGAAGGGTCTTTGGGGAAAATTTCTGATTTAATAATTTGACAAGTTATAGTGACCGGGTTTTTGGAGAAGGGTCTGGAGACATTTTAAATGTAATAATATAACAAGTTATAGTGACCAGGATCCTGGAGAAGGGTCTGGATAAAATTTTCTGATGTACTAATAGAACAAGTTATAAATGACCGGGATTCTGGAGAAGGGTCTGGATACATTTCTAGATTTAATAATATACGTTGGTGGCCAAAAGTATTGGCACCCCTGCAATTCTGTCAGATAAAACTCAGTTTTTTCCTGAAAATGATTGGGAATCACCCAATTTTTTTGGTATTAATGTATTCCCTTTATATTGCTTGGCAATGAAAAAACACAAAAGAGAATGAAACAAAAATCAAATCATTGATCAAATTTTACCAGAACTTCAAAAATGGGCCGGACAAAAGTATTGGGCCCCCCCAGCCTAATACTTGGTTTGCACAACCTTTACCAAAATAACTGCGAACCCCGCTTCCGGTCACCATCAATGAGTTTCTTCCAATGCTCTGCTGGAATTTTTAGACCGTTCTTCTTTGGCAAACTGCATCCAGGTCCCTGAGATTTGAAGGGGGCCTTTCTCCAAACTGCCATTATGAGATCTCTCCAAGGTGTTCTATGGGATTCAGGTCTGGACCATTGCTGCCACTTTGGAAATCTCCAGTGCTTTCCCCTCCAACCCTTTTCTAGTGCTTTTTGAAGTGGTTTTGGGTTTGCCCCCCTGGAAAAAAACCCGACCTCGAGGGAGACCCAGCTTTCTCACCGGGCCCTACATTATGCTGCAGACTGTGTTGGTAGCTTCAGATTTATAATGCCTGCACACGGTAAGAGTCCATCCGAGGCAGCAAAAGCAACCCCCAAAAAACTCAGGGAACCTCCGCCCATGTTTGACTGTAGGGAGGGGTTCTTTTTTTTGAATGCCTCTTTTTTTTTCCCTGTAAATTATGTTATCCCCTTTTCCCAAAAAGCTTACTTTTCTATTGACCAGAAAACATTTTTCCAAAATGTTTTCGGCTTTCCAGGAAATTTTGGGGAAAAATCCACCCGGGTTTTTTTTTTATGTCTTGGGGTAAAAGTGGGGTTTCCCTGGGTATCCTCCCTACGTCCCTTTATTCAGACGCCGACGGTTGTAAAGGGTTTACACTGTGTAACCTCGGATGGGGGGGCTTGAAAATGTCTGGTGTTTCAGGTTCTTTATCCCCATCCGCCAATCTTGCGTTGAAATTTTTGTAAATTTTTTTTTTCGCCAACCTAGGGAGGTTGCCACAGTGCCATGGGGGTTTAGCACATGCCCTGGGCCCCTCCACTTTTGGGGGTTTTCCCAGTGCCATGGGCCCCGTCCCATCTAGGGGGGTTAGCCCCAGTGCCATAGGGAGGTTAGCCCACATGCCTGGGCTTTACTTTTAGGAGGTTAGCCACAGCGCCATGGGCTTTAATCTAGGGAGGTTAGCCACAGTGCCATGGGCTTTACCAGGGAGGGTTTGCCCAGGCCAGGGCTTTACAATCTAGGGGGTTTTCCCCAGTGTAAGGGAGGTTTGCCACAGTTTCCAGGGCTTTTCATCTAGGGGGGTTAGCCACAGGGCCCTGGCTTTTCATCTAGGGGGGTTAGTCACAGTGCCTGAGCTTTCACCCTAGGGGGGTTAGCCACAGTGCCATGGGCTTTACTCTAGGGGGGGTTTGCCACGTGCCCGGGGGTTTACTCAGGGAGTTAGCCCCCGGGGGGCCCTGGCTTTACATCTAAGGTTGCCCGTGCCTGGGGGGTTTACTCTAGGGAGGTTGCCCCCAGTTTCCGGGGGGCGCCACATTAGGGAGGTTAGCCACGTGCCTGGGCTTTAAAATTTGGGAGGTTACCAAGGGGGATGGGCTTTAATTAGGGAGGTTGGCCACAGTGCCATGGGGCCCCTACATTAGGGGGGTTAGCCCAGTGCCATGGGCTCCTCCCCCATCTGGAGGTTAGCCACAGTGCCAAGGGGGTTTACATTGGGAGGTTATCCCGTCCAAGGGCTCTGTCCAAATTTTGGGAGGTTTAGCCCCAGGGGCCATGGCCTGTCCACTCTAAGGGGGAGCCCAGTGAGGGTCCGTCCAAATCTAGGGAGGGTTGCCACAGTGCCTGGCTCCGTCCCCATCTAGGGAGGTTAGCCACAGTGCCATGGGCTGTCCACATCTAGGGGGTTACCACAGTGCCATGGGCTCCCCCCTCAGGGGGGTTAGCCCCAGTGCCGGGCCCCGTCCACATCTGGGGGTTAGCCACAGTGCCAGGGCTTTTCATTTGGGAGGTTAGCCACAGTGCCTGGGGAGGTTTTCCACAGTGCCTGGGTCCGTCCACATCTAGGGAGGGACCAAGTGCCTGGGCTCGTCTACATTAGGGAGGTTTGCCACGTGCCATGGGTCCATCCACACTGGGAGGTTAGCCCCATGCCATGGGTTGTCCACATCTTGGGGGTTCCACGTGCCATGGGCTCTGGGCCACATCTAGGAGGTTGCCACGGGGGATGGGCTTTTAAAACAGGGAGGTTTGGGCCCCCAGTGCCCTGGGCTCCGTCAACATTAGGGAGGTTTCCCCAGGGGCCCTGGGTTTAAACTTCTTTAGCCTGCCCCGGGGAACACGGAAAAAATTAGGTCTTTGAATTTGGCTTTTGGGCCTGAGTTGCTCATGTTCCTCACATTGGATTCTTGTCCCTAGACAGTTTTTTGGTCTTCTTTTTTTTCCATGTCAATGTGGTTTTACACGGACACAGGACGAGGATAGTCAACTTTAAAACCATGTAACTGGGTGCAATGTATTTGTTTTTTGCCAAAACCCCGTTTGGTGCCCCAGGGCGTTTTTTAAATTTGTATTGTTTGGTTTGCACAATAATAGCCTCTAAGATGTGGTTTTTTACCCAAAAAACATTTTTTCATAAAATTTTTATGGCTTTTTCCAACCCGTTTTTGAAAAGGTGTCCGTATACATCTGGGGTATAAAAAACTTAGTTTTTTGGGTTTTTAGGGGCAGGGGGCCCTCGATATTACTAAAGCGTGCGGGTGACAAATTTAATAAATCCTTTCCCCAATAAGGGTTATTTAAAAAATTATATTGCTTCGAAGCACAATGTTGAAGCTTTTGCAATAACCTAAAGGGAGTGACCCACCCCCCCTAACCCTTTGGTTTTATTATTAACAAATTGATGAAAATAAAATTTCTATTACCCTCTACTTTATTTCCCAAAAACCAACTGCACAAAACACAGAGGGGCCCCAAATTTACTTACAGCCCCCAATGTATAGAAAGATCCAGGGGCAATCTCCATTCTTACCCGGCAAGTTTTTGTAAATGTTTTCAGGGGTTTGAAACTTGGCTCTCCGCTTTTGGGGAAAAACCACCCCCCATCATGCTTTATAAAATCTTTTCAGTGTGCATGATGGGAGTTGTTTTTTCCCCCAACAGTGGGGGGCCGCATTTTTGACCCCTGTCACTTCACCCCCCTTCTGGTTCCCTTTTATGAAGGCCCCCTTGGCCGAGCGTATATTGGGGGTGTGGGATTACTTCCTTCCAAGACTCGGGGGGGTCAAAAGCAAATGGGGGATTTGTTAAAACAAAGGGGCGTGTGGGCTTTCAGCACCTTTCCATAATGCCTTGTATTGCAGATGCTAATAGAGGGCGAAAAAAAGGGAAAAAAAAAAACTCTACAGCATTCGTTTTGGTGCTCTCCTTAAGGAGAGATCTTCCCTTCCTTTCCAATATTAGCACCTGGAGAACTGATGAAGACGCAAGTTCCTTTCTGCTACCAGTATAAATAAATGATCACTTTATGCAACAAACCCTAAAAGTGTGCTGTGGATGTTTTCATATTATATTAGCCCTGTTGCTTTTCCCTGAGCACCCGAAAACTACTTGGTGTGCAGCTTCAACTTTTTTAAATGGTAGGGAAATATTCGACCCTTTAAATTTTTCACTCTTTGTTCCATTGCAGCCATTTGGTAAGGTCCAAAAAGTTAATTTTTTTGCTCATTAATGTACACTCTGCCTCCTCCCCCATCTTGAAAGAAAAAAAACAGAAATGTAGATATTTTTGCAAATTTATTAAACGAGAAAAACTGAAATATCACATGGTCATAAGTATTCGGAGCCTTTGCTGTGACCCTCATATTTAACTCACATGCTGTCCATTTCCTTCTGATCCTCCTTGAGATGGTTCTACTCCTTTATTGGGGTCCAGCTGTGTTTAATTAAACTGATAGGACTTGATTAGGAAAGGCACACACATGTCTATATAAGACCTCACAGCTCACAGTGCATGTCAGAGCACATGAGAATCATGAGGTCTAAGGAACTTGGTACATCATCTTTGAACTGCCTTGGTTTGGTGGATCCGTTACAGGCTATCTCTGGATTCCACTCTATTATCAGCTACTTATCCTTTTATCGCTACTAAGGGCAGTGAGTTTATCAAAACTGTTTATCACTGTGTTGTATACATATTCCCATGTTCCCTGATGAACCCCAATGATTGTGGGGGGAAACACGTTGGAGTAAGGAATTCATCTATATTTGTTTTGGATTTTTGAAAAGTATACTTTTTATGTCTGTCCTGCTTTTGTCTATGTATAGTGATAGCTAGTATAGGGTGTTGGTAGTTTAGGTACGGGTTGGGGACGCCCTTATTGAGGCGATTTTCCCATTTTTGATAGGTAGTCATAGATGTAGGGATTAGTTTTATATGTATTGGTTTAGGTAGATTAGGAATATGTGTCTTTTCATTTTACTTGTATTTATTAAAAGCTAAGTTTTATCTGCTTTTGGTCCCTAGGATTTATGCCATTTGCTTGTGTATTTGATATTGTATTATTTTGGGTATATCCGGGGTGTTTATATTATTATTTAGGGTGTCTGTTGACTCCCCCCTAGTATCTTGCAAGAGGTGTTTTCGTTGTTGTTTTTGGTCTAAGGAACCCCCCAAGGGCTCGAGACGAATTTTTGGAAGGCACGTTGGCCAAGGTTACAGTTTAATTTTGCAGCATCAGGTTCCAAAGAGACGTGGCCCCATAACCCTTAAAATGGATAATTTTGGGGCGACCAAAAACTTTTCTCGACCGGCCGTCCAGAAAAAACAAAGCAATTGTGGGAGAAGACCCTTTGGGTGAGAGAGGAAAAGAGAACCAAAAAGATCCTGGGGCCGGCCCCAGAGTTAAGGGGGAGATGGGAGAAATTCCAAAAAGTCCCGATACTGCACCCTCCAGCGTCGGGGCTTTATGGCAGGGCGGCCGACGGAAGCCTCCCCTCAGTGCAAGAATAGGAAGCCGCAGAGGAACCCTCTCCTCAGTGAAGACATAGGAAAATGCAACGGAAGCCTTCCCCAGTGCGAATGGGAAAAACCCGCAGAGGAAGCCTCCCCTTAGTGCAAGAATAAAAAAGTGCGACGGAAGCCTCCCCTCGGAAAGAATAGGAAACCCGCAGACGGAAGCCTCTTCAGTAAAGACATGGAAAGCCGCAGAGGGGGCCTCCCCTAGTGAAAGACATGGAAAGCCAGTGGGGGCCCTTCCCCTCGTGCAAGACATGGAAAGCTGCAAACGGAGGCTTCCCCTCGTGCAAGACATATAAAAGTGAGACGGAAGCCTCCCCTCGTGAAAGAATGGGAAAAGCCGCGACAGAAGCCTTTCCTCAGTGAAAGAATGGAAAAGCAGACGGACCCTCTCCTCAGTGCAAGATATAGGAAAGTGCAGACGGAAGCCTCTCCTCAGTGCGGACATAGGAAAGCCGCAGACAGAAGCCTTCTCAGTGCAAGATATTAAAAGCCACAGACGGAACCCTCTCCCAGTGCAAGACATAGGAAACCCGCAGACGGAAGCTCCCCTCAGTGCAAGATATGGAAAAAGCTGCAGACGGAAGCCTTCCTCAGTGCAAGACTATGAAAGCCGCAGAGGAAGCCTCTCCTCAGTGCAAGGGACTGGGAAAAGCCGGAAGCCTGCCTCATTTCAAGCATAGGAAACCCGCAGATGGAAGCCTTCCTCAGTGAAAAAACATAAAAAAGCCCAGTGGAACCCTTTCCCCTCGGCAAGAATATGAAAAGCCGCAAAAGGAAGCTCTCCTCAGTGCAAGACATGGGAAAGCGGAACCTCGCTCAGTGAAAGACATAGGAAAGCGGAAAGCCTGCCTCAGTGCAGCATGGGGAAAGCCGGAGCCTCGCCTCAGTGAAGACATAGGAAGCGCGACGGAAGCCTTCCCTTTAGTGCAATTTATAAAAGCAAGAGGGAAACCCTTCCTCGTGCAAGTATATGAAAGCCCCCAGACGGAAGCCTCCCCCTCGGGAAAAAGAATAGGAAAGCCGCAGACGGAAGCCTCTCCCAGGAAAAGATTGGGAAAAAGCTGCAGAGGAACCCTTCCTCGTGCAAACATAGAAAAGCCGCGACGGAGCCTTCTCAGTGCAAGACATATAAAAAGCCGAGAGGGAAAGCCCTTCAGTGCAAACATAGGAAAGTCGGAACCTCGCCTCAGTGCAAGAATAGGAAAGCCGCAGACGGAAGCTCTCCTAGTGCAAAAACATGAAAGCCCAGATGGAACCCTCCCCCAGTGCAAGATATATAAAGCCCCGACGGAAGCCTTCCCAGTGAAAGATTTGAAAAGCCAAGAGGAAGCCTCTCCTCAGTGCAAACATAGGAAAACCCGCGACGGAACCCTTCCTCAGTGAAAGTATAGGAAAGTGCAGAGGAACCCTCTCTTCAGTGCAAGAATAGGAAAGTCGGAAGTCGCCTCAGTGCAAGACATAGGAAAACCCGCAGAGGGGAACCCTCCCCTCAGTGCAAGACATAGGAAAGCCGGGAAAAGCCCCCCCTCAGTGCAAGACATGGGAAAGTCAAAAGCCTCGCCTCGTGAAAAAGACATAGGAAAGCGCGACGGAACCCTTCCTCGTGCAAAACAAGAAACCCCAGACGGAAAGCCTCTCCTAGTGCAAGACATGGAAAGCCGCAGAGGAAAAGTCCCCTCGTGAAGAATGGAAAGCGCAGACGGAACCCTTTCCCCTCAGTCAAACATAGGAAAGCCGCAGGGGAAAGCCTCCCCTCGGAAGACATGGAAAGTCGCAGCAGTTTGAACAGGGACCCCAGAAATGAGGAATAAGTTTCTGTTTGGAGAGATGAAGATGGAACTTTTTTGGGGTTAATTGTAAGCGGTGGAGAAAACCCGGCACGTATCACCCGCCCCAATACAATCCCCCCGTGAACAGGGGGGTGGCAGCTCGTGCATGGGGGAGGGACACTTTGGGGGTGGCGACATGCTATGGGGGCGGGGGAAAATGGTGGTGGGGAGCTCTGCATGGGGGCAGGGACACTGGGGGTGGCAGCTCTGCTAGGGGCGGAGGGGCAATGGTGGTGGCATCAACTCTTTGGGGGTTTTTAACCTGGGGGTGGCAGATATGCTATGGGGACGGACACTGGTGGGGGGAGCATCATGCTATGGGGACAGGGACAGGCGACTGGTTGCAATTTAAAAGGGAAAAATGAATGCGGCCAAATAGTGATATCCCGGATGAAAAACCCGTTCCAGCGTTGGACCTCGACTGGGGGCCGAAGGTTCTTCTTCCAACAAGAAATGACCAAGCCCACAGTAAAAAAAAGAGCAGGGCTTCAGACAAAACCCCGTGCCCATTCTGACCCGGCCCAGCCAGAGCGGTCCTAAACCCAAAGGGATCTCCCCAGAGACTTGAAAATGGGGTCCCAAAATTCACCATCCCCCCCTGAGGGAACTGGAGATGATTGCAAGGAAAAAAGGCAGGATCCCCAAATCCAGGTGGGAAAAATTGTTGCATTATTCCCCCAAAAAGATCATGGGTGTACTAGTCAAAAGGTGTTCTACCCAAAACTGAGCAAAGGGGCTGAATACTTATGCCAGTGATATTTCAGCTTTTTTATTTAATAATTTTTCAAAAATATCTACATTTCGTTTTTTTACTTTCAGATGGGTGGGGGGGGGGAGATGTCATTAATCAGCAAAAAAATGAAATTTTTGGTCTTACCAAAAGGTGCAATGAAAAAAGAGTGAAAAAAAGTAAAGGGGTCTGATATTTCTGTCCCCATGTATGCTTGAACCTTACAAAAATGAACCCTTATTTGAGCCTCAAAGGGTTTCATTAAAGGGTTTTCCCTTTTTGTTCCACAAAGCCACAGCCAGCTTTAGAATTTAAATTCTGTTTGGCTGTGGGGGGTTTAGCAGTGATTGACAATCGCTCTGCTGTTTCCCAATATTTGTTACACTTCATAAATATCTTGATTGTCTGTGTATTAAAAAAAGGCTACACGCTCTAAAGGATGTTTACTTAGCTAAAGAAAGCTTTCAAAGTCTGAGCTAAGATAAAAACTTGCAGGGGTGACTACAAAAAACTGATGACTACGCGGTATAGCAATAATAGATAAGAGAGAGCAGGGACAGGCGGGGGGGAGATGGTTTTAACTCAGGAAAATTGGGCTCTAAGGGGTTAGAATTTTTAAACCCAAAATTTTTGAAAAAAAAAATCAACAAAAAATTTTATTTTGAAAAAATCTTCAATTACCTGTCCCTATATGTGAAAAGCTAATCATTGTAGTGATAAAATACCGTTTAATTTTGTTAATAGCAATAAATGGTAAACCTGAGTCTATCTGTGCCTATAACAGCTATAATAGTATATTTTGTTTGGTTTGCACAATAATGGACTCTGACAATCTGAAATATTACCTGGACAAGTCCATATAGGTGAAACAACATTTTGAAATCACCTTGACAAACTGTGCTTGCTATAGAATGCGGCTGCCTTATGTAACCTGTCACACTGAACATGCGATCTGATCTGTGGCCCCATGTTATAGAGCAGGAGGAGCTGAGGACATGCTATCTGATCTGTAGCCCCATGTTATAGAGCAGGAGGAGCTGAGGACATGCTATCTGATCTATCCCATGTTATAGAGCAGGAGGAGCTGAGGACATGCTATCTGATCTGCGGGCCCCATGTTATAGAGCAGGAGGAGCTGAGGACATGCTATCTGATCTGTGGCCGCATGTTATACAGCAGGAGGAGCTGAGGACAAGCTATCTGATCTGTGGGCCCTTGTTATATAGCAGGAGGACCTGAGGACATGCTATCTGCTCTGTGGGCCAATGTTATAGAGCAGGAGGAGCTGAGGACACGCTCTCTGATCTGTGGTCCCATGTTATAGAGCAGGAGGAGCTGAGGACACACTATCTGATCTGTGGCCCCATGTTATAGAGCAGGAGGAGCTGAGGACATGCTATCTGATCTGCGGGCCCCATGTTATAGAGCAGGAGGAGCTGAGGACATGCTATCTGATCTGCGGGCCCCATGTTATAGAGCAGGAGCAGCTGAGGACATGCTATCTCTTCTGGGGCCCCAGGTTATAGACCCGGAGGGGCTGAGGACATGCTATTGATCTGTGCCCCATATTATAGAGCAGGAGGAGCTGAGGACATGCTATCTGATCTACAGGCCCATGTTATAGAGCAGGAGGAGCTGGGGACATGCTATCTGGTCTGTGGCCTCATGTTAAAGAGCAGGAGGAGCTGAGGACATGCTACCTGATCTGTGGCCCCATGTTATAGAGAAGGAGGAGCTGAGGACATGCTATCTGATCTGTGACCACCATGCTATAGAGCAGGAGGAGCTGAGGACATGCTATCTGATCTGTGGCCCCATATTATAGAGCAGGAGGAGCTGAGGACATGCTATCTGATCTGAAGCCCATGTTATAGAGCAGGAGGAGCTGAGGACACGCTATCTGATCTGCCCCATGTTATAGAGCAGGAGGAGCTGAGGACATGCTATCTGATCTGTGGATCCAATGTTATAGAGCAGGAGGAGCTGAGGATATGCTATCTGATCATGCGGACCACACTGTTATAGAGCAGGAGGAGTGAGGACATGCTAATCTGTCTGTGGCCCCATGTTATAGAGCAGGAGGAGCTGAGGACTGCTATCTGACTGTGGGCTTATATTGTTATCGGCAGGATGAGCTAGGAGGACTGCTATCTGATCTGTGGCCCCATGTTATTAGAGCAGGACGGAGAAGAGGAACATGCTATCTGATCTGTGTCCCATGTTATAGTGGCAGGAGGAGCTGAGGACATTGCTATCTGATATGTGGACCAATGTTAATAGTGCAGGAGGAGCTGAGGAAATGGTATCTGATCTGGGGGGCCACATGTTATAGAGCAGGAGGAGCTGTGGACATGCTATCTGATCTGCCCCATGTTATAGGCAGGAGGAGCTGAGGACATGCTATCTGATCTGTGGCCCCCATGTTATAGAGCAGGAGGAGCTGTCAGGACATGCTATCTGATCTGTGGCACCCATGTTATAGTGCAGAAGGAGCTGAGGTCATGCTATTCTGATTTGTGGCCCCATGTTACGAGCGGAGGTGCTTTGGACATGCTTTCTGTTCTGTTGCTCCATGTTATAGAGCAGGAGGAGCTGAGGACCATGCTATCTGATCTGCGGCCACATGTTAAGAGCAGAGGAGCGAGACATGCCTATCTGATCTGTAGGCCCCATGTTTTAGAGCAGGAGGAGCTGAGGGGACATGCTATCGATCTTGTGGACCCATGTTATAGAGAGCAGGAGGAGCTGAGGGACATGCTTATCTGATCTGAGGGCACATGTTATAGAGCAGGAGGAGAGAGGGCACATGATATCTGATCTGTGGCCCCATGTTATAGAGGCAGGAGAGCTGACGGACATGCTATCTGATCTGTGGCCCATGTTATTGAGAAGGATGGAGATGACGGACATGATATCTGATCTGTGGCACCATGTTATAGGAAGCAGAGGAGCTGAGGACATTTGCTATCCTGATCTGTGGCCCCATGTTATTGAAGCAGGAGGAGCTGAGGGACATGCTATCTTATCTGTGGCCCATGTTTATACGGCTGGAGGAGTTGAGGACATGTTACTATCTGATCTGTATTCCCCATGTTATAGAGCAGGAGGAGCTGCGAACATGCATGTTTATCTGCGGGGTCCCATGTTATAGAGCAGGGGAGCTGAGGACATGCCTATCTGAGCTGCAGCCCCATGTATAGGCAGCAGGAGCTGAGGACATTGCAAGATGATCTGTGGCCCATGTTATAGAGGAGGACCGGAGCTGAGGGACATGCTCATATGTATCTGTGGGCCCCATGTTATAGAGCAGGAAGAGCTGAGGACATGCTATCTGATCTGTGGCCCCATGTTTTAGAGCCAGGAGGAGCTGAGGACTCGCTATCTATCTACAGGACCCCATTTTATAGAGGCAGGAGGAGCTGAGGATATGTCATCTGATCTTGCAGGCCCAGGTTATAGAGCAGAAGCAGCTCGAGGACATGCTATCTGATCTGTGGTCCCATGTAATAGGCAAGGAGTGATGCGAGCGACATGCTATCTGATCTGTGGCTCCTGTAATAGAGCAGGAGGAGCTGAGGACATGCTATCTGATCTGTGACCCCAGGCTATTATAGGCAGGAGGAACTGAGGACATGCTATATGATCTGCCCCATGTTATAGAGCAGGAGGAGATGAGGACTCATGCTATCTGATTGCTAGACCCATGTTATAGAGGCAGCTGAGCTGAGGACATTGCTATCTGATCTGTGGCCCATGTTTATAGAGACGGAGGAGCTGAGGACATGCGAATCTGATCTGTGGCCCCATGTTATTGAGCAGGAGGAGAGCTCGAGGACATGCTATCTGATTGCGGGCCACATGTTATAGAGCTGGAGGAGCTGAGGACATGCTATCTGATCTGTGTCCCATGTTATAGAGCAGGAGGAGCTGAGGACATCTTATCTGATCTGTGGCCCCATGTTATAGAGCAGGAGGAGCTGAGGACATGCTATCTGATCTGTGGCCCCATGTTATAGAGCAGATACGCTGAGGGACATGCTATTGAATTCTGTGGCCTATGTCTATAGAGCAGAGGAAGCTGAGGACATGCTATCTTATCTGTTGGCCCCAGGTTATAGAGCAGGAGGAGACTGAGGACATGCTATCTGATCTGTTATTTCCCATGTTCTAGAGAAGGAGGAGCTCGAGGACATGCTATTTGAATCTGCGGGGGTCCCATTGTTATAGAGCAGGAGGAAGCTGAGGACATGCTATCTGAGCTGCAGCCCATGTTATAAGGCAGCAGAGAGTGAGGACTGCTAGTGTCTGTTGGGCCCCAATGTTATAGAGGAGGACGAGCTCGAGGACATGCTATCTGATCTGTGGGCCCCATGTTATAGAGCAGGAATAGCTGAGGGACATGCTATCTGATCTGTGGCCCATGTTATTAGAGCAGGAGGAGCTGAGGACACGCTATCTTGATATACAGGCCCCATTTTATAGAGCAGGAGGAGCTGAGGATATGCTATATATCTGCAGGCCCCATGTTATTAGCGAGCAGAAGGAGATGAGTCATGCTATCTGATCTGTTGGTCCCCATGTAATAGAGCGGAGGAGCTGAGGACATGCTATCTGATCTGTGGCTCCATGTAATAGAGAAGGAAGGAGCTGAGGTCATGTATCTGATCTAGCTGACCCCCATGCTATGTAGTGCAGGAGGAAATGAGGGACATGCTATCTGATCTCACATGTTGATAGAGCAGGAGGAGCTGGAGGACATGCATTCTGATATGCAGACCCCATGTTATATGAGCAGCATGTGATGAGGACATGCTATTGATCTGTGGCCCCATGTTATAGAGCAGGAGGACCTGAGGACATGCTATATGATCTGCAGGCCCCACATGTTATAGAGCAGAAGGAGTTGAGGACATGCTATTGATTGTGGTCCCCATGTATTAGAGCAGGAGGAGCTGAGGACATGATATCTGATCTGTTGGCTCCATGTAAATAGAGCAGAGGGAGCTGGAGGACTCGCTATCTGATCTGTGGCCCCTTGTTATAGAGCAGGTGAGCAGCGAGGACATGTATTGATCTGTGGACCCATTTATAGCAGCAGCGAGAGCTTGAGGGACATACTATCCTGAATGTGGCCCCATGTTATAGAGAAGGAGGGGGAAAAGGGAAAAGGCTTTTGAGGACATGCTGTTCTGTCTGTGGCCCATGTTTTAGTGCAGGAGGAGTCTGGGACATGCTATCTGATCTGCGTGCCACATGTTATAGGCAGGAGGAGCTGAGGGGGACATGCTTAATCTGATCTGTGGGATCCATGTTATAGGCAGGAGGAGTGAGGACATGCTATTCTGATCTGTGGCCCCATGGTATAGTGATAAGGAGGAGTGAGGTACCATTGCTATCTTGATCTGCAGCCCCATGTTATAGAGCCAGGAGGAGGCCGAGGAAACGCTATCTGATCTGTGGCCCAATGTTATAGAGCAGGAGGAGGACTGAGGACATGCTGTTCTGATCTGGTGGGCCCATGTTTATAGAGCAGAGGAGCTGAGGAACCTATATGATCTGGCAAGCCCCATGTTATTGAGCAGGAGGAAGCTGAGGACTTGCTATCTGATTGCAGGTCCCATGTTTTAGAGCTAGGAGGAGCTGAGGACTTGCTATCTGATCTGCAAGGTTCCCATGTTATTGAGAAGGGAGAGCTGAGGGACATGCTACTGATCTGTAGGCCCCATGTTATAGAGAAGGAGTAGCTGAGGACACGCTATTGATTGCAAGTCCCATGTTTATAGAGCAGGATGGAGATGAGGACTATGTTTCTGATCTGTATTTCTCCATTGATTTATGAGCAGGGTGGAGCTGAGCACATGCTATCTGGATCTGCAGGTCCCATGTTATAGAGCAGGTGTAGTGAGGACATGCTATTGATCTGCGGCACTTGTTATTGTGCATGAGGAGCTGAGGAAATGTTATTGATATGTGGCACCATGTTATTAGTGCAGGAGGACGCTGAGGACATTGCTATCTGATCTGTGGCCCCATGTTATAGAGCAGGAGGAGCTGAAGGCACGCTATCTTGATCTGTGGACTCATGTTATTAGAGCAGGAGGAGCTGATTGACATGCTATCTGATCTGTATTCCCATGTTATAGAGAGGAGGAGTGAGGACATTGCTATCTGATTGCTCCCATGTTATGAGCAGGAGGAGCTAAGAGGACATGCTATCTGATCTGAGCCCCCATGTTATAGAGAAGCAGGAGCTGAGGACATTGCTATGCTGATCTGTGGCCCCATGTTATGGCAGAGGACCTGAGGACATGCTATCTGATCTGAAGGCCCCATGTTATAGAGCAGGAGGAGCCTGTGGAAATGCTGATCTGATCTGCAGACCCATGTTATAGAGCAGGAGGAGCTGATACATGCTATTGATCTGTGCCCCATGTTCATAGAGCAGGAGGGTAGCTCGTGGACTTCTTTATGATCTGTGGCCCCATCATGTTATAGAGCTAGGAGGAGCTGAGGATATGCTATCTGATCTGTGGGGGGGACCCTGATGTTAGTAGAGGAGGAGGATCTGATAACCATGCTATCTGATCTGTAACCATGTTATATAGCAGGTGGAGCTAGAGACATGGCTATCTGATCTGTGGCTTCATGTTATCGAGAGGAGGTGTGCAGGACATGCTATCTGACTGTATTACATGTTATAGAGCAGGAGGAGCTGAGGACATGCTATCTGATCTGTATTCCCATGTTATAGAGCAGGAGGAACTGAGGACATGTATCCTGATCTGACCATGTTATAGAGCAGGAGGAGCTGAGGACATGCTATTGATCTGCAGAACCCATGTTATAGAGCATGCATGAGCTGAGGACATGTATCTGATCTGTGACCCCATTTACAAGCAGGAGGACCTGAGGACATGCTATCTGATCTGCAGGGCCCCATGTTATAGAAGCACGAAGGGAGCTGAGGACATGCTATTGATCTGTGGTTTCCCCATGTAATAGACGCAGGAGGAGCTGAAGGACATGCTATCTGATCTGTGGCTCCATGTAATAGAGCATAAGGAGCTGAGGAATGCTATCTGATCTGTGGCCCCATGTTATAGAGCAGGAGCAGCAGAGGACATTGTATCTGATCTGTGGCCCCATGTTATTAGAGGCAGGAGGGAGCTAGAGGAACTTACTATCTATATGTGGCACCCATGTTATAGAGCAGGAGGAGCTTGAGGACATGCTGTCTGATATGTGCCCCCAAGTTAGTAGAGCAGGAGGAGCTGAGGACATGCTATCCTGATCTGCGGCAGCCACATGTTATAGAGCAGGAGGAGTTGAGAACATGCTATCTGATGTGTGGCCCCATGTTATAGAGCGGAGGAGCTGAGGAAATGCTATCTGATCTGCGGCCACCCATGTAGTAGAGCAGGAGGAGCTTGAGGACATGCTATGTGATCTGCAGGCCACATTTTATAGAGTAGGAGAGCTGACGGACATGCTATCTGATCTGTGGCCCATGTTCTAGGGCAGGAGGAGTGAGGTCATGGCTAGCTGATCTGTTGGCCCCATGTTATAGACAGGAGGAGATGAGGACATGCTTTCTGATCTGTGGGATCCATGTTATAGACTGGAGGAGCTGAGGAAATGATATCTGATCTGTGGCTCCATGTTAAGAGAACGGAGGAGCTGGGACATGCTTATCTGATAGCAGCCCCATGTGATAGTGCGGGAGGAGCTTGAGGACACAGCTACTGATCTGTGGCCCCCATTGTTTATAGAGCAGGAGGAGCTGAGGACATGCTGTTTCTGATCTGTGGCCCATGTTTAGAGCAGGAGGAGCTGAGGACACGCTATCTGATCTGCGAAGCCAATGTTATAGAGCAGGAGAGTGAGGAAATGCTATTTGTTCTGCAGGTCCCATGTTATTAGAGCAGGAGCGAGCTGAGGACATGCTTTCAGATCTGCAAAGCCCCTATGTTATAGTGCAGGTGGAGCTGAGGACATGCTATCTGATCTGCAGGTCCCATGTTATAGAGCAGGAGGAGCTTAGACATGCTATCTGGATCTGCAAGGTACCATGTTTTATAGAGAAGGGTGAGCTGAGAATTCTGCTACCTGATCTGGTGGCACCATAGTTATGAGAAGGTTGAGCTGAGACACACGACTCTCTTCCTGCAGGTCCATGTTATAAAGAGCCAGGAGGAGTGAGGACATGCTATCTGATCTGCGGCCCCGATGTTATTAGAGCAGGAGGAGCTGAGGACATGTTATGTGATCTGTATTCTCCATGTTATAGAGCAAGAGGAGCTGAGGACATGCTATCTGATCTGCAGGTCCATGTTTATTGAGCAGGAGGAGCTGAGGTACATGCTATCTGATCTGCGGCCCCATGTTATAGAGCAGGAGGAGATGAGGAACATGTTTTAATTTCTGATCTGTGGCCCCCATTGTTATAGAGAGAGGAGCTGAGACATGCTATTGATCTGTGTGGCCCCATGTTATGAGCAGGAGGAGTGTGGACATGCCTATATGATCTGCAGGCCCATGTTATAGAGCAGGAGGTGCTGAGAACATGCTATTGATCCTGTGGTCCCATGTACATAGAGCAGGAGTAGCTGAGGAAACATGCATATATGATCTGTGGCCCATGTTATCAGAGCAGGAGGTGCTGTGGACATGCTATTCTGTTAGGTTCTGTTGTCCCATGTTAAAGAGCAGGAGGAGGGGGGCTGAGGACATGCTATCTGATCTTGCAGATCCATGTTTATAGAGAAGGAGGACGCTAGAGGTACATGCTATATGATCTTGCAATCCATGTTATAGTAGCAGGAGGAGATGAGGAAATGCTAATCTGATCTGTGGCTCATGTTATAGAGCAGGAGAAGCTGTGGAACGCTATCTGATCTGTGTCCCACTGTTATAGAGCAGGAGGAGCTGAGGACTGCTATTGATCTGTCGCTCCATGGTTATAAGAGCAGAGGAGCTGAGGACATTGCTATCTGATCTGTCGGGCCCATGTTATTAGAGCGGAGGGCTTAGGGGGGGGACATGCTTATCTGATCTGTGGGGTCCCCATGTTATTTAGAGCAGGAGGAGCTGAGGACAAGCTATCTGATCTGTGGGTTCCCTTGTTATAGATCAGGAGGAGCTGAGGACATGCTATCCTGATCTGTGGCCCATGTTATAGAGCAGGAGGAACTGAGGTCATGCTTATACTGATCTGGGCCCCATGTTATAGAGCAGGAGGTGCTAGTGGAATGCTATTGATCTTGTGGTCCATGTAATAGAGCAGGATGAGTTGGAGGCCATGCTATTCGATCTGCCCCATGTTATAGAGCAGGAGGAGCTGAGGACATGATTATCTGATCTATGGCCCATGTTTATAGGTGCTAGGAGGAGCTGTGGACATGCTATTGATCTTGTGGTCCCATGTATAGAGGCAGGATGAGCTGAGGACATGCTATCTGATCTGCCCCATGTTTTTAGCAGGAGGACTTGAGGGACATGCTATCTGATATGTGCCCCATCTTATAAAGCAGGAGGAGATGATGGACCATGCTTTCTGATATTGTTGGCCCCATGTTATAGACATAGTTGCCAACTTTTGAAAATGAAAAAGCAAGGAAGACTTTAGCGGCGGCGCGCTTTGTTATGCTCGACGCGTCAAAAATTTGCATGGACAGCCAATCTTTCCGGTATGCCACGCCCCTTCATTAATGCCCAACCCACTCACCTAACTGCATACACGGCTTTGGAAGAAAGCCGGTTGATGCCCTTATAGACAGGTAGTAACCCCCATAGCAGGTAGTTCCCCCTTACAGGCAGGTAGGTGTCCCCCTTTGTTAGCCAGGTAGGTGCCCCCATTGTTTGCCAGTAGTGCCCCCTCTTTTTGCCAGTGGTAGCCCGATTGTTGCCAGGTAGATGCCCCCTCTGTTGCCAGGTAGATGTCCCTTCTGTTGCCATCTAGTGCCCCATTGTTTGCCAGGTAGTGCCCCCATTGTTTGCCAGGTAGTGCCCCCATTGTTGCCAGGTAGTGCCCCTCTGTTGGCAGGTAGATGCCCCCTCTGTTGCCAGGTAGTGCCCCCATGTTCCCGGAAGATGCACCCTCTGTTGCCAGGTAGTTGCGCCCTCTTTTTCCCAGGTAGATGTCCCTCTGTTGCCAGGTGATCCCCCCTGTGTTGCCAGGTGGTGCCCCCTCTGTTGCCAGGTAAGTGCCCCTCTGTTGCCGGTAGTGCCCCCTCTGTTGCCAAGGTAGATGTCCCTCTTTTGCCAGGTAGTCCCCCCTCTGTTGCCAGGTAGTGCCCCCATTGTTGCCAGGTAGATGTCCCCTCTGTTGCCAGGTAGTGCCCCTTCTGTTGCCAGGAAGGCCCCCATTGTTGCCAGGTAGTGCCCCCTCTGTTGCCAGGTAGTTGCCCCCTCTGTTGCCTGTTAGAGGCCCCTCTGTTGCCAGGTATAGCCCCCATTGTTGCCAGGTATTTGCCCCCTCTGTTGCCAGGTAGTGCCCCCATTGTTGCCAGGTAGATGTCCCTATTGTTGCCAGGTAGTGCCCTATTGTTGCCAGGAAGAGCCACATTGTTGCCAGGTAGATGTCCCCTCTGTTGCCAGGTAGTGCCCCCTCTGTTGCCAGGTAGTGCCCCCAGTGTTGCCAGGAAGATGCCCCCCCTATAGTAATAAAAATAAAATAATAAAATCCACTACCTCCACAGGCTCCTGCAGCGCTGCCAGCTCCCCAAACCGATTCTCCCTCAGCGGAGCAGGGGGAATTTTGAAGCAGCCGGCGTCACTCCCTGCAGCCCGCGTCACTTCCCTGCGCCGCTGCCCTGTATGTGCGGCGCACACACCGGCGCCGGACATACAGGGGGAGGGGGAGGGAGGAACGTCCCTCCTGCCTCCTCCCTGCACAGCGAGACTCCGGGCGGGGGAAGCGGGCGCAAGCGGCCCGCTTCACCCGCCTGTAGGAGCGGCCCGCGGCGCGGAGTAGCGCGCTAGCGCTACTCCGGCGCCGCGGCATTTAAAGAGCCCCCGCCGCTGCTGGCGGCGGGAGGAATCCCAAAACTCCCCGGGAGGGCGGGGAGGGGACCCCAAATAGCGGGACCCCCCCGCCAAAAACGGGAGAGTTGGCTTTGTATGGTTATAGAGCAGGAGGAGCGAGGACATGCTATCTGATTTAGTGGCCCCATGTTATAGAGCAGGAGGAGCTGAGGACATGCTACGATCTGTGGCCCATTTTTAATGGCGGGAGGGGCAGGACAGCTATCGATCTGTGGCCCCATGTTTAAGCAGGGGAATGAGGACTGCTATCTGATCTGGGGCCCCTGTTATAGGGCAGGAGGAGCTGGGGACAGCTATCTGTTTTGTGGGCCCATGTTATGAGCGGGGGAAAAGGGG